>OY804561.1:7392175-7476498 GCA_963680865.1 Spergularia marina
TGATGTCTGTTGCTAGTTAAATCCACCTCCTTTAGAGGCATTGAAGAGAATGCACATGCTTGCCGCTGACCCAGGAATTGTTGCAATCATGAATAAGGTAGTAATATATACCTGATGTAATTTGCTCAGACCTATTCGTCTCTCTACCATACATTATTCTCGTTGACAAAATTCGTTCTGCTTGTGGTTTCTTAAAGCATCGTTGGCGAGTGGGAATTATGACAGAGATGGCACCTATTGGTTACGTTGGTGTTAGCCCAATGTGCCTATTAGGTCTCAATAAAGTATGTTGCAGATTCATGCTTCCATCCTCTCCTGCTCCCTTTCTCTCTTGGGTAATAGCCTTTCCTTTTCTCATGTGTTCTTATCTCTAATGTAGAATCAAGGTGAAGAAATATCTCTTCGTTTGCGCACTGACGACCTCAAAGGTTTTAGGAAATATGAAAGTATCAAGAAAACATTGCTCCATGAACTAGTAAGGACATTCTTCTCATTATTTATGATTATGTGGAACTTTTTTTCCCAGAATGCAATGAAGATGTAGACTTGCAGTTAGTTCCTTATTCATCACTTTGAGTACGCCCTTGAACCTTATTTGAGATTGAGAGATTCACGAAGTTTAGTGCCTTAACTGTAGTTCAGATAGTTTTCAGTTGCTGATTCTAGTAAGTGACTCAAACTTTGATGTAGAGAAAGGGTTCACGTGAATTGGTCTTGATTGATTTTTTTGGTTACACGACGAAAGATTGTTTTGTTTGTTGCAGAAAAATTTGGTTGCTTAGTAGTAATATTTCTCCCACAGTCCGTGGTGCTTGTGGACCTTACTTACACCTGATAATGTGTAAAGAATTATGGTCATTGTGGGGATGTGTACTAAAATTGAATACACTGCTTTGTCTCCCATTATGCATATAAAACCTAGGATGCTACTTCTAATAATCTATAATAGCCCCAACACGAAATGAAGTTCAGAAACTTCTAGCGTGATCTAGGGTTTTTTTTTTTTTTTTTTAAATTTTTTTTTTCATTTTAAAAGTATACATGTACCGTGGTCCATGAACTCTAGTTCTTACCACCTAGTCTGTGATAGAACAGGCCCTAAGAAGCAAGTCTTCTAGAAAGAAATAGGGGAGGGAAGTGATGCCAATCAATTAAATAGTACGGAGTATTTTACTTTGGGAGCAATATATTTAGGAGTCTAGAAATAGGGAGTCACTTTGAGAATTAGGATTTCGATCATTTATCATCTTTCGGGCTCTACTTGTGTAAAAATACACTTCGGGAGTCCAAGGCAACTTGAAGGTTTCCACAATATCGCAAATTGTATTACAGCTGTAAATACAACACCAAAATGGCAGATTCGCCACCTAATTTCCACAATGACTCTCTGAATGTGTCATCCCTATATAATGGAGGCGCTAGCTTCAAATGATGTGGCAGATAGATGATTGCCATTGGATTGGTTATTTTTAGTGTTCATTACTGTGAGTTTAAGATCTGTGTGGTACAGAATTCCTTTACCTAATCTTGTAATTCTTGTGCTTAATTTCCGTAGCTAAATATTCCTCTGAGTGGGCTCTCAAGGAATATGGAAGATACTAAAGGACCGCAAGTATTTTCTTCTTCCTAAAGCCTAAGATCACTTGTATAGATATGTCTCAACACCTATGTTGGTTTCACTTCTTAACAACTAATAGTTTCATTGTAGTCTGATCTCTGACTTAATTGAATGCGATAATTTGGATGGACGAATTTTAAGCAGTCGATAAATTTGCAATTGGTTTGAAGGTTTTTAGGTTGGGGGTACTATTGGTTTGATTTTGAGATTTCAAACAGTATGCCAAATGTTAAGTAGAATGTGGACCAATAGGATTCTGGTTATTTGGAATCTAGTAAAATTGGATGCAGTACCTTCTGGTTAATGGGTTTGAAGTGAAAGATTGAATAAATACAACCTTCAGCGTTTATTTGTAAGTCTTTATATGCAGCGTTCATTCTTTCCTCAGTGCATTTGGTCTATGGCCAGGAGATGATGTTTAAGTCGGAGTTTTTTTTTTTTCCTTCCAATTTTGTCATGGAAAATATTTCCAGTACTTCGGTTAAAAATGGCAGGATACCGGTCTCTTCAAATAGGTAGGACTTCAGTATATTATCACTTGAATCTTTAGTCCGAAAAAGATAGTTAAGAGTCTAATAACTTAAAGCCATGGTCTCTGGAGTTCAGCTGACATAATTTGGATAACCAAGTTTGAGCTAGAAGTCCCGAAATCCTTGCTTGTGCATTAAAATGCATAGCTTTTGTGTTTCTGTAGAGCTATTATCATTTCCCCAAAGCCTTATAGAGGCTCCCACAGTCCCACTACAATGGGCTAGTCATACAGGAGAAAGATGGTGGTCCAAGTCAACAAACACAATGTGTTATGGTGGGCCTTCTTAGAAAAGACTTTGAATAGATATTTGAGTTGGAAGTTGACCTTACGAATCAGAAACATATTGAATGTCTTGAACATCTTGCTATTAGCACAAACCCGGAGCTCACATGCATCAGTAATTTATCTCGGCCATTATAGATTACCGACAATTGGAGCCAAAGACCACTTATTCTTTGATTTTTGGTAGATAATGGAATAAAGAAAATGACTCATAAAACTGTGCTTCTTATTTTGTCAAGTAGCAGTCAGTCGGTGCGATTCTCGAAGCAATTTTCATTTTGGGTCATCCGTGGGCAGCCTCTCTATGTTTTAATAGGGGTAAGGCTTGCGGGCATCCGACCCCCCCCCCCCTTACCCCGCCTTATGGCAGGAGCCTTTAAGGCACTGGGGTTAAAGATGTTCATTACAGATTACCGACAATTGCATTAGTTGTGAATAAAAGATTGATCATGCCCTGCATAAGGAGATGTTTGGAAGCTGTCATGGACAGTGGGCAACATATTGCAGATGTGGGTAGGGGTGGTCAAGAGAGACATGGGCTATTTGGATTTGGTGGAAGGTGTGGCAATGTCTAGATCTGAGTGGAAGGGTAGGATCTCTATTGACAAATAGTTGTGAGCATGTATATCAGTTAATCTAGTCTCTTTCTCCCTTCTACTCTTTAATTTCTGTTAACTGTTTTGGCTTCACTTGCCTTATTTTCCTTCCTTTGTTTCTACTTTCCCATCCCCACAATACCTTACCAGCTCATGCTAGTTTAACGCAAGTTCTTTCTGATACAGACTTTGAGAATTTCACCTGTGACTCCGCTTTAAAGCTGTTAGCTGTCAACAAATTTAAAAGCCATCTCGCACTCATGAAAGTACTCTACTTATCCTACAGACCCTTTTGGTGGTTGAAAGTCTTTCTATATACCTTTCTAATATTCAATCTGTGTTATTTTTGCCCTAGAGGAAAAAGAGGGAGGGGGTGGGGGAGGGTGGAGGGGGCATTCTTTTGTGATGGCTGAAGAGAGAGTAACCTTTGAATAATCTTTTTATTTGTCTTCATTTGATCCATAACCAGGTTAGTTTAGTACAAAAAGGGCTGGGTTATGTATGGGGATATGTTATATTTTATGTGTCCTTATGAACTGAGGCTGTTGGGTCTTTTTCACATTCTTGCAATGTAGTCGGGGGCAGTTGTGGTTTTGCCTATATATCTTGTAAGGTTCCTTGTCCTCCCCTCATGAAACACGGTTTTAGAACTTTGAGTTTCGTTTTTAAAGCAACTGTGACCTGGCATGAGTTGAGATGAAAATGCTTTCAACAACACTTGGTTTGCTGTGGTGAAGCTTATAACTGATGGTTGTTGCGCCATCTCTCATAAGTCTGGCACTTATTTGAATCATAGCTGAGCGGTGTTAGGTTTTGTATGGAACTTTAATGTGGGTTTTACATGTTTCCTATCTTTCAGGCTCACATGGTCTGGTCAGAGCATGATGAAAACTTCTATGCCCTTGATAAACTGGTGAGCATTTCACAGTGCTTCTTTTGCCGGCTGCTACTCTTTGCGTATCTGCTATGGTGTTGTCTTACTAAAAACACCTTATCTTTGTAGCTTAATCAAGAAGCTTTTGCCCTAGATTGGACAAGATCGAGAAGTCATACTCTCGCTGATACCCGATTCCTAGGACATGATGATTTCGATATGGATTTTGAATTAGAAAGTAGTCTGCCTCGGAAGCTTGGAGGAGAAACCTCAGTTATGCCTGCCAGTGCTCGTTTTGCTGCTGTTGCTGCAGCCTATCATCGTTTAGCGGAATCTTCTACAATTCCTTCAGGGCCTTCCGCACCTAAGACTGACGACTCTAGTAATAAAGATAAGCTGGAGCCGGATCCCGATGATTCAGAGGCCAGAAAAATAATGATCTTAGAGCCTGAGTCTGAAGTAAGTGAAGGCATAACGAACACTCACCAGCCCAATTGTGGTGACACTGAAATGGTGGTGGTTCTTGGTGCAAATATGCAGGAAGAGTCTGATCCTGATGATTCAGATATTCGTGAGCATGAAATGCCTGATGAAGCCAGATCCATCAACTCTCAGTCGATGCCCATAGAGAATAATGCAAAAACGGTTGTGAGAACTTCTGAAGAACCTGATCCAGATGATGCTGTGGCAATTACTACTGGAAAGAACACTGTTGTTTCTGACACTATAAATGGTGAGGAGGGCAATCACTCGCACAATATGTGGCAAACTCCTGATTCTTCCGTTATAGGTGCCATGACTTATGAGCCAGATCCTGATGATGAAGAATTGAAAAGAGTCCACGACCCTGTAACTATGTTTTGTGACAGACTCACGAAAGCCATTGAGATGTTAAGAAATGAACTTAATCCTTCGGAAGTTGTCGTGGTTCAACAAACTCTGTTTAAAATAATCGGGTGAGAGATTCTCCTATGGTCTAGTGTGTTGCCATTGTTGAACATGAAATGTTTACTCTTAAATTGGCAACGGTAAAAACTACGATGAGTTTTTATGACTGAATTATACCTATTATGTTGCAGAAATGTATCTGAAAATCCTAATGAGATGAAGTATAAAAGACTTCGCAAGGTATGTTACTTTCTCCACATATCTTTTGTTTACTCCCAGTGCACTGACTTTGTTTGTAGTATTTCATAGTTAAGACTTAAGAACCTTTTTCAGATCTGTATGTCAACTAGCTGAGATGGTATGGTCATAGAGGGTGGTTCCCATTTCGAGGGTCAAGTCCTGTCTGCATGATATTAGCCTTGTGGCTTCCTTTGCAGTCGTTTCCTTCTCTCAGAATGTTTATTCCCACGGTGAATTTGGAAAGAACTTCCAGAACTGGTTAAATAATCATTACTCTCAGTAGGTATAGAGAGAAGGGGTGGGGGAAAGTACTTCCTAGCTTAGTTCTCTGTCCAATTTTGTAAGTTGTTTCTCTAAAAAGTCCCAGAAAATGGACATAAATACGTTACGAGGTCTGATATGAGACTTTATTTCTTAAGATAATAATAGAAATAGAATCATTCAATCACCTGTTTTCTTTTGGAAAAATGAAAAATAGAAATAGAAGTACCTGTGCTACCGTTACCTCAAAAAATATCATCAACCAAATTATAATACATGTTTCTTCAGCTATCCGTTTCCGTCCAATGATTTAACTTTCTTGTTTCCTTCTCCCTCCCTGCCCCCTGGAAATTACAGGCAAATCCCCTATTTCAAAGGAGCGTTGCAAATTGTAAAGGTATGGCTTTGCTAAGAGTTCGACTTTTCAAGTTGTAAATGGTAATATGCTATAGGGCCAGCATTGCTTTGCTGCCTTCTGTAAAATAATATCTAATATAGCGCTTTGTGCAGCTGCATTGGAAGTTCTGTTTGTAGTTGGCTTTGTTGAAGAAGTTGTTACAGACCAAACTGGAAAAGCGGAGACTTACTTGGTGTTGAAACGGAATGATCCAGGGTTGCTGTGGCTTGCTAAATCTTTCCTTGAGACAATTTCTGCAAAGTCATGATGATAGATGAGAGACTTTTACCAAATTCTCAAGATTGCAACTGCCTAAGTTGGAAAAGTGTGCAGAAGTTCTGAATAATGTTCTTGTAAACTTGTACATCTAATCGAAAATATACTTGTAAATATCAGGTAAATGGCTTTTTCTGAATGCAGTAGCAATACACTTGTAAACTTTGTAATTGTGCAACATTTTTCAGCATCAATGTTTGCTGGCTAATAAATCAGAAATTGGTTACCTGATTGACTTGCTGAAAAAGGTACTCGAAGGAGAAACTGGCGCTGATCAGTAGATGGTGTACTGCTTATACTCGTATTGGGTATCTGGCCAAGTCCTTAGAATCACCTTTGATTCTAACAATTTGTCTTGATGTCTTGCCTGATCAACTCTTCGCGCCCAGACCAAGATTTTCTGAAACATGTCATTCTACTACAGACACCTTGTGTGAATTTTGGATTGAAAAAATTACTGATATGACTCTATGCAAACCCTGCTAATTATTTAGTGAACAAGTACCAAAAAAATTAGGCATTCTAGCGACTTTCGCTGTAGAATGGACAATCAGTATATTATAAGGTAAATGACAAGAATAATCAGAATTGAAGGGGGATCAAATCAGCAAAACAATCCCTTTCCAGAAGCATCAACTTAGCCACTTTACATCAGGTTGAATCGACATGATACAACATCCATAGAAGGCAGCAAATGTGAAACAAGGTCGAGAGTCGAGACTCGAAATGCTTTTCATGTTTTTAGTGCAACTATAGCTAAAGGGGGAGACTCTAGAAAAGAACACCTAGCTAGGTCATCATCAAGCACCACCCATTGGAATATCGCTAGCAGTAGAGTTGGCCTGATATAATTCAATGTATCTGGTGGTTTTGACTCCAATGATACCACAAAGAATGTCAGCCCG
The DNA here is from genome assembly GCA_963680865.1 of Spergularia marina. Taxonomy (NCBI): domain Eukaryota; kingdom Viridiplantae; phylum Streptophyta; class Magnoliopsida; order Caryophyllales; family Caryophyllaceae; genus Spergularia; species Spergularia marina. The sequence continues at coordinate 7,399,045 of OY804561.1, forward strand.
GCCAAGTTTCTTTCAGACTGTACTGTCCCATTGTATACCATGTTTATATCAGAATATTTGATTTAAGTATCTGAGTATGACAACCAATTTCTTCGTTATAAGTATACTTTCGAGCATGATGCAACTAAAATTTTGATATTATGAATAATTTGACAACTAAATGCCCTTGACAAGTTACAAGCCAGGTTTTCTTTCAAGCTAGATTGCAGGAAGCAGAGTTGTCAAAACAACAGTTATGTTTAGCCCCCATATCAGAAGATCTCCATTTAAAGGATTCGAGTTTTGGAACCTTGTACCGATTCAGGTACAGAGAAATGTAACAGGATCACCACAACTGCTAAAGACAGGCAGAGACATTGATAGACCAAAGTTTGAAGCAAGAAAAAGGACTTGAAACTTTCATAATTGCTAATAATGAAATCTGATGACATTTTTATGAGTTTCTGCACACCAAATACAGATTACAAACCACAAATCTGGTAAGCAGCCGCGCCAAATGTACAAAAACTGTTGAAGTGATGATCCAAAAATGGGATTAGTAACTTTGGTCATTGAATTAGATATTAAGAATTTGTATTAATTAGAAATAAAGTTAGTGATTTATTGTTAGGGGTTATAGAATTGGAAAGTCAAGAGTCATGGGACTATATCTATATAAGGACCTAGATGTAACGAGGTTATTTGAGAAAGTTTATAAGAAAATTTATCTGAGAAAACCATGGTTTACTCTCCCTCAATCTCCCAATTATCCCTATATGAGCTTAGTAAAGCTTCTTCATTACACCCCACCCTCAAACTAAAACTGCATATACACATCTAAGTGTAAGATTATGATAATACTCCATCGCGCGCTCCACGTGCATTTCTACTCTAGGTCCATTAATAATCGACCTGTCTATTATTGAAAATAGGTTGGGTATTTAGTACATAGCATAAGCAAGTGCATCACCCTTAACCTAATGGCTAATACAATGTACCTTGTAGGTACAAGGTACATAATAAATTACATACTCCGAATTCACTCTATAGTCTATATTCATCCTCTATCACTCCCCGGCAGTCGGAACGGCAGTTGTACGGACGTTGCGACTGGATGCAGAAATGGATGGCACGACATGATCAATGAGGGAGCAATACCACAACCACATAGCACGGACCACTATGAAAAGAAAAAAAAAATGCAAATACGGACCCGTATGCGAGGCCATGGGCTCTCGATTGACTAGCCTATTTAGGGAGTCATGGTGCGTAGAGTCGACTATCCCCATAGGGTGATAGGACAAGCATGAAAACAAAAAGAAAAAGAAAAAGAAAAACAGTGGTGATAGAGCCGTGCATGAAAAGCCACTTCGGAATCGGCGAAGAACACGGAATGGAAGCAGCGACGGGGCATCAATAGTGGCGATGACGGCTGAGAGGCGGCAAGAGTGTCCTGGACTACTCATCATGCGGCTTGAGCGGCAATGGCGGCCAGGCGTCTGACCGTGGGCTGCACTACGTGGTCTTGGCGATCCGTGGGCAAGGCTGACAACGTTGGTCGTGAGGGGCTACAAGAGCCAGTGGTGTGGTGTGGCGTCCGGATGTTGGTCTCAACGGAGTCTGCTCTATGATAGGATCGTGCCGTAGTAAACTCCTAAATCTGACCATCGCAAAACCGCGAGAGGAGAAAATTGTGGTGAAGCAAGGAATATGTATCCATGGTAGGGGTGAAGTAGTTGCTGTTATTCATCAAATTTTGAACACGCTAATTGAAAGAAAACTAAAAATAAAATAAAAACTAATACGAAGAGGCCTGGCCGGAGATAGTTAGAAGAGAAGAACCATCTCCGGCCGGGAGAACGGAAGCAAGAAAAAGAAGTTGTTTAGGATTTGAAGTTTGTGATCTAACCCTCTGATACCATGTAAGATGATAATAATGCTCTGATAATCGACCTGTCTATTATTGAAAATAGGTTGGGTATTTATAGTACATAGCATAAGCAAGTGCATCACCCTTAACCTAATGGCTAATACAATGTACCTTGTAGGTACAAGGTACATAATAAATTACATACTCCGAATTCACTCTATAGTTTATATTCATCCTCTATCACTAAGTAGCTAACCATATTTAACCCTACTGACTCAGAACACAGGACTACTGATCTTCATCTGAGTGCAAGCAATGAGATGAAACAGACCAACAGAATGATGAAACCGACAGCCCACACACAGTACACCCACTTTCGGTTCTTCTTCTTCATCTTTTTCGCATGGTAAAGACTGTTAGTGCCACCACTGATGAACTCCCCAGCATTCACCACATTCTGCTCGATATCATCAATCTGCTCCCCTTGCTTCTCAATCAAAACCGCCATATCGAGAAAAACCTGCTGCAACTTATTCAGACTCCTCTGAATGTACTTGAAAACCTCATACCTCTCCTTCTCCTCCAAATCAGTCCCTCCTTCCATCATCATCCTCCCCTCAAAAACCTCGATTTTCACACTCCCAGACATGAGCTTCTCCACAACCTCCTCACTCGGCACCTCTCCTGTAGCATTGAAATACTTCCTCCTCAAGTCATCCCTATGATCATTCATAATCCTCTCCCTCAATCCTGTGAACTCACTGATCATATCCTTAAACTTGACCCTCAAGCCATTAGTAACAGCCACCCTAGTCCTATCCACAGTGCTCCCCTCTCGAAATGAGTCCGATTTCTTCCTATTACTTGCATTCTCCCTGTCAAGGGACTCAAGCCGATACTTCAAAGCCTTAACCTTTCCGAGAATCGAGACAGTATAGGTATCCATCCGGTCCCTCAACCCTCTAAGAAGCTTAGTACTGTGAATGGTCTTAGCTTCTTGATTAAGGGACTCAAGATCATTAAGCAGTGAACTGATCTCTTCCATTTTCGGCTTTATGGAATCGATTTCTTGGAAGAACAAAGCAAGATTATGCTGGTCTGCAGGGTTCATCTGCGCTCCTGCTTCTGCACCAGAAAGCTCTGTTTCGATGTCGATATTGATTTGTTTCTTCAAATCCACATAATTTAAGAATGATTTTGTCATCAAATCATTCATCTTTAATATCCCGATTCAAAACCCACCTAAATTACAACATAAATTCATCAAAAAAAAAAAATGATATTTTTGAATTTTAATCGAATATTTTATGAACAAAACTTTACTCAAAATCAAAGAAAACAGAGCATGCCCTTTAATTATATATAAATTCTGAAGATAATTTCCAAGAAAGTAACTTGGTTTCGTCCAAATTGTTGATAAACTAATCTAAAACCCAATTAAACACAATTTAATAGTAAATTTAAATTAAAATACTCAATTAATTAAACAAGAACATCAAAATTCTGAGTACTAATGGAGTATCATAAACCCAAAATTTAACATTATATTCCCAAACATATGAGAAAAATATGAAATACCCAGATTAAATTTTCACTAAAACATGATAATTGTGCAAGATTAATCTAGTAAATAAGACGATATTTGATGATGATGAATCATTACCTTGCGTTGGAGAAAAACGCAGTGTGTCTCTAATTAATTTTCTTAAAACAAAAAAAAGTGTCTTAATTATTACGCTTTATCTCTCTCTCTGAGAAGAAGAATGGTTTTTTTTTCCTTCTCTGAAGATGATTTGATGTGGTTTTATGAAGGTTTTTATTTCGAAATTTGAATAGAAAATTTGGAAAATTCAACCGTTGATATAATAAACCGGTGGCCTTATACCTGAATCAAACAGAGGGGAGACCTATTGGACAAACTTCCCAAATTGGGCTTCAACTTGGATGATACATCCGTTTTTTCTTTTCAAAATTTGTTTGTAAACGTTTTACATGACGATGCAAAATTACCGAAGAAATTTAAGTACGTCTTGCACTCTATCATAAAGTGTTTGCTTGAAGCCTTTATTTATCATTTTATGAGGTCAGAACTTAATAAGTTCGAAACGAAAGTACTCCCTCAGGTCCTATCTAAACTTCTTTCTCCCTTTTGCGCACTCCAAAAGAAAAAATAATAAATAATACTTAATGATTCATTTAGCAAATAAATTTAAAAGCTAATCTTAACCAACATCTTTATGTTGTCTCCCTAATTTTTCTCTCGACAAAAACCGTAATATTTTGGGAATGGGAAGAACAAAGTCGATACCCTGAAAAAGGGAGAAGGAAGTTTAAATAGGACCAGATGAGTATTGGAGAATGCATTTTTGTTACGTGCTTTGTATGAAATATTCCGTAGCATTTATTTTTGGGAAAAAATGTGATCAAATGGCTGACAAGCGAGAACGACTAGTGAACTTATATATTTTCCATATTGATTTTTTACACTCCTTTGTTTGAGAGGAGCATTAGTTCCGCATTTGTTGATGACAAAAATGATTTTGTCTTAGCGATGGAGGACTTTTAGTCCAGTTGGTACGATGGGCTAAAGGAAAGGAGAAGCCCACTCAATCACAATATTGAGTTTGGGCCGACAGCAAAGCAGGGAGCCTTCTTTTCAAATCAAAAGCAATGGGCGCCAAGATTCAAGAGCAGTTGGAGGCAACAAGCAGAAACCGCTCACAAATATCTCTCCCCACGACTGAAGAAGCAATGAAAGTTGAAGTAACTGCCGGGGGATTTATCCTATAAATAGTAGAGAATAAAGCAGCATTAGGGACAATCAATCAAGCATCAACAACATTATCAAAGTCTTTTAGTTCTTTCTTTTTTAGTGTACATCGGGTAGCCTCGCCCCGTAGCGCGAGCCGTTCATGTTTTAGGATAGCTTTTTCTCTTCCATGGTGAAGATAGAAGACATGGAGGTAATTGATTCCATCTCTTCCTGGACTCTTCATTAGCAAACCTGACATTACTTTCAATTAAAGAGTTACTACTTTAGTTTGCAAGAACCCTTTCTTCGTATTTGCTTTTAAGTACTTTTATTCTATGGCATTTAGTTCATCGCGGTCAGTCTAACTTAAGTGCTCTTAGGAAAGACATTTCATATAAGTGTTCTTAAATTTAGCGTTCAACAAATTGGCGACCACAGTGGGAGGTAAGATATAATTCTCATATAGAATTGTAATTGTTTACCTTTCATAACCATTTAAACCTTTTGGTTAAATCAAGTTCAGACATCAAACTGACTTGTAAGTTAAGAAGCAAGAAATGCCTACGACAAGGTCTGCTTCTCAGCGAGATAATTCGCAGGAAACTCCCATTCCTCAAGGTGGACGGACCGATCCGTCTGACCACGTTATCGGTGCAGATACATCCGTTATCAATGTGAGTTCAGATAACTCATCTTCAAGTTCTGGAGGTCATGGTCCATCAACGCCGACTCCCCGTAGTCAGGCAGAGGAAAATTTACTAGCGGATCTGGATATTAGCAAAGTGTCTAAGACCCAGTTAACTGCCTTTCACAAAACGTATGTGAAAATAGTTAAGGAACTGTTGGTAAATGGGCAAGAAGTTGAACGAAAACAACTTGAGTCCCACATTCAGCGGTTGACACAAGAGTCATCGCGGGCCTTTACCCAGATTTCCCAGAGCTTAAATGTGGATTCTCGGGATGGAATATCAAGGCAAATTGATAGGATTATCCTTGATATTAATGAAACTTTTAATGCAACCTTCGATGCGTTGACAAGAAGTGTCGCGACAGAGGTTGTTTGTCGCCTTGAACCATTATTACAGAGGCATTCTCAATTAAACGAAAAGCTTGAGAAGATCCTCGATTTGGGACAAACTATCGCCCAAACTAGAAGTAGAGCCATAACGACCGATGAGCCAAGTGGCGTTGATAGGAGTCATGGTGTAGCTGCCCGACCGATGGGGTATCCACCGAGCACGACGGTCCTAACAGGACAGGGGGTTCGGGGTCTTAATAATGACCCGCAAACTTCTTCATTACGCCATAACCCTCCTCCAGGTTTTGGATATAATGAAGACAGGGGAGAACCTAGGAGATCTGAGAGCCAGGGAGCAGAGGCTGGGCCAGGTTGGTCAGTAGGCCCAGGCACTCAATCAAATAGGGTTGATCCTGCACATTTGAACAATGATACGACAACCGCCGGAATACCGGTGGCTGGAGTACATTTAGGAAATAACCAACAGAGTTTTGGTTTAGGGGGTTACAATACCCAAACGGGTTTTGCTACGTGGACTCCTACGAACAGAGCACAATATGCCAACCCAAACCATATTCCGGTCCATAACGCATTTGGAACATCGGGGCCATATTGATATCCTGCTTCTGGAAGTGGGCAAGGAACTTCTATGGGAGGATTTTGAATGCCTTATCAGAACCCAGAGACTCACACTCATAATAGTGTGGGATCGGGGCATAACAATTTCCAAAGTCAGCAGCCACCTGCGATGCATAACATAGCGGGTCATTATAGGGCTGAACCAAACATACCTAATTATGGTGGAGATTACCAAAATCAATACCATGCCGCGCCCAACTTTGGAGTTGGACGGCAAGCAGAGAATGGGTATTCCTGTCGGTAGGAATAAGAATAAAAGAATTTCGACCATTCCCCTTATCCGGCCTACATTAATAGAAATAACCCATTTCCGAGAGGGTTTACGATTCCTGACTTTACCTTGTTTTCAGGTAATGATCAAATGTCGGCCGCGGAACATTTGGTTCGTTTTACGACCCAATGTCGAGAGGCAGCCGATAATGAAAATCTGAAATTGAGGTTGTTTTCCAGTTCTCTAACTGAGAATGCATTTAATTGGTACGTAAATCTACCGCCAACTCAATTTTCAGTTGGGAAAACCTTAGAGATAAATTCGTGGAACATTTTTTAAGAATGGATCCAGGAATTACTTTGAGTGAACTGGCTAGAATAACGCAAAGGCCTAGAGAGTCAGTTAATGACTATCTTAATCGTTTTAAGAGTCTAAAGGGGCGATGCCCAGTGTCAGTTCCGGAGCATGAGTTTGTGCAAATGGCACAAGAAGGGTTGCTGCTTGAATTTAGAAAGAAATTCGGCGGTGATACCTTTATTGACTTCCCAGAATTGACTCGATGTGCAATCAAATATGAGAAAATTTTAAAAGAAGAAACTTATCATAAGGAACATGGTAGTAGGCAGAAAACTACTTATCATGCTCAGGTTGCACAAGTCGAACCTGATCTGATTGGCGAACAATTTGATGAGGAAATCCGCGAAGAAGCATACAATAATATGCAAATTGAAGTCAATGCTTTAGAGGTGGTTAAGTTTGATACACCTCTAGTCTGTCCTGCTCTTAGAAGAAAAGAAACTTTCAGCAAAAGAAGTTTTAAGAGTAAGGAAAGAAGGAAGTATACTTTCGAGATAGCGCGCCTTGATGACATGATCCGATATTGTCTAAAGGAGGCTATTGTTAAGCCCAAAGAAGGGCATGTGGTCAAATCCTTAGAGGAAGTAGCGAATAAGAGATATTGTGTGTGGCACGATACTTTTACTCACTGGACTAGGGAATGTGATCATGCTAAAAATTGCTTTCAAGACCTCATCGATGAGGGCAAGTTGTTATTTGCTGATAAAACTAAAAGAAAAGGAAAGTTTGTCGTTTGCAATATGATTTCTGTTGATCTGGTTGCTTTAAATGACTTGTAGGCTTTCCAGGAGAATGAAGAACGTGAAGAATTAGCAATCACAGTATTGCATCGGTTGATCAATGATGGCGTCATATTTTTGCCAAAAGTTGATGAAAAAGGGATGGAAGGAATGTGTAGGTGGCATATAACGGCTGCTCATTTCACTTGTGAGTGCGTCTCTTTTAGGGGTGTGGTGAAAAGAAAGTGTGAAAGAAATTCATAACCATCACCAAGAAAGAGACAAAAGCACTGAAGTTAGATGAGTTGGAGGCGGATCTTGACAAGATTCGTGCTCCGCACAAGGAAGAAAAACAAAAGGGGCGATGGGAAATCCAAGTCCTTTTTGCGAAGAAAGAGGAATCTGGTGCACCAAAAGCATCAGAGGTGAAAACTTATAAAGAGTCATTCGAGCATAATCCTCTACATGAAGAGGCCAAAAAAGGTTTGAAAGCTTTGCAACACCATTTATGTCCAAACTGTGCCGATCAACTTCATCTTGAGTTGATCAGAACTCGGGTCATTGAAAATGATCCAAAGTGGATACCGGCATATAAGAAGGTACCAAACAAACGAGTGAGAATGAATAATGAAAGCTCTGAGTACTTCGGAACACCCAGGCCCGGTACTCCAAGAATGGAGAACAGGGGAGGAAGAGGTGGAAGAGGAGCATTTAAAGGAGGAAGGGGATCACACCGATCACCTATTCCTTTCTCTACTCCGAGAGTAAGTGGCTCAGGCGGGTCGGTAAAGTCTGACCTTACAAGTGGTTCACATGAATACCGAAGAAGCAGGCAAGAAAAAGCCTTGAAAATTCAGAAGGATGTTCTCATGGCACAACAACAAGAGGCACAGATTGCCCAGTTGCGCAAGGAGGAGGAAACTTTGTCAGTTAACAAAGTCTCCCTTGGTAAAGAAAAGAAAGAAGTTGCTCAGAAACGGGACAACTTCAAGAAGAACCAGTAGAGATGGAGACAGATAATCCAAGTCAGTTTAATTTAGAGTTGGTATCTCCCGCTGAAGCAGAAGCACTGATCAAGAAAGATAGTGCAGGTGTTGAGCGAAAAATGGAAGAATTGCAACGAGTTATGTTGCATGGAGATCCAAACGGTTCAATGCTAGACAAAAATCAGTTTAGAGATAAAGATATTGACCAAGATTCAGACGGCGATGATTTTGATCTTAAAGTCAATGATGATGATTTACTTGGCGATGAAGAGTATTCAGACTTTGGGTCCGAGCCTGAGTCTGGGGAGATCTCTCCAGAATGTAACGTGGTTAAATTGCCATCAACCTTCAAAAGGGTGCTTACTACCAAATTCGAAAAGTCAGGAACGGAATCCTGGGCCGATAAGGTAGAACAAGCAGAGAAAGCAGGTATGCACAATGATACCGTAGCTTGGCCTGAAGACTTTTCTGTTTTTGCGCTCAGTAAAAAGTGTAAAGACGATACTTTAGCCGCGACGGGTTTCGATACCCAAAAGATAAAAGTGGAACATGCTCTAACCGCTGATGGTCGAGCGATTTCCAAAAGTTTAAAGGGTCGTTCTCCGGGTGCCAATAGCTTGGATGACCCAACAACACAAAAGATCCTGAACGCATTGTTCAGGCGGCCTGATCTTGATACGGATCATAAAAAGGCATTATATATAACCGCTAAATTCCAGGATCAATCCATTAGTCAAGTATTAGTGGACACTGGGGCGACCGTTAATATTCTTCCCTTTCCGATCTTACAGAAGATAGGAAAGACAAGGAAAGATATTAAGAAAACTAATGCAACTGTTATTAGTTTTAGCGGTGAGCCTTACGCAGTTGAAGGCATTGTTAAAGTAAAAACACAAGTCGGAGATTGTGTTAATTATATTGCTTTCTTTGTAATCGATGGCGATTCAGGTTACAATGCCATTTTAGTACGAGATTGGTTGCATCGTATTTATGCAATTGCATCTTCCTTACATCAATTATTAGTCCTGTGGAACGACAAGAAATTTGAAATAATTGAGGCCGATAAAGAATTCAAGATTCTAACAATTGAATTTGAAATTCCCAGGTCTGCTCTAAGAGCCAAAAGAGATTACAAGTTCAGGGCGGACCGATATCCTGATCTTGCGGATGAAATAGAACAAGAAATATCGGCGATAGAGAATGAAGACTACACGGAAGTAGTTGAGAATGGGGACGGAACGAGCCATGCCGTTCAAGAGTATTTAACTGAAGCTGGGACAAGTCGGTTGAAGTTGAATCAGATTAAGATACGAGAACTCACGAATGAGTCCTTTCCCTCAGAATTTAGGGAAGTATCAAGTATTGTAAATAGCCTTGGTCATGGTTTTGGTCATCAATACAATTTGAATGATTCAGACAGTGGCGATGACGATGCAGAGTCTAGTTTTTAGCTCTGTTTGTTCTGTAAAAATCATTTTAGTTATTAATGAATTTTAATATTAATGATTGTAATGAAGATCCTCATTTGGCTGATGATGGAACAATAGATGAAATTTTCTGGTCATATTACCAGGAGAAATTTGGCCTTACTTTTAATGTTATGTCGGTCGAAGAATCACCGATTGACCATGATTCTTTCTTTGAAACAGAGGAAGAGGAAGAAAAAGTATGGGCAAAAAGTGATGATATCAGACAAAACGTAACTGATGAATTACTTGAAGTAAATCTTGGGTAAAAGAAAATCCAAGAGTTACTTACATTAGTAAATTACTCCCTGAAGAAGAGCAAGCAGAATTTATTGCTATTCTCCATGAGTATAAAGATTGCTTTGCTTGGTCCCACAGTGAGATGCCAGGTCTAAGCAGGGAAGTGGTCGAACATCGGTTGCCAATTATGCCGGGGTTCGAATCGGTCGCACAACAACCTCGACGGTTAGCGCCTGAATTACTGCCTAAAATCCAAGAGGAAGTGGAGCAGTTATTGAAGGCCAGTTTCATAACACCAATAACATATGCACGTTGGATTGCGAATATAGTCCCCGTCATTAAAAAGAATGGAAAGGTCAGAGTCTGTATAGACTTCAGAGACCTGAATAAAGCAACTCCTAAAGATCAATATCCAATGCCAGTCGTGGACATGATAATAAATGCCGCATCGAGATACGAATATATCTCATCACTGGACGGGTATGCTGGCTATCATCAGTTCAGAATAGCCGAGGAAGATTGTCATAAAACAGCCTTCCGTTGCCCTGGATCAATGGGAATTTATGAATGGGTTGCCATGCCTTTCGGATTGAAGAACGCAGGGGCAACCTATCAAAGAACCATGGACGAGATCTTCAAAGATATGATCGGAAAGTCTATGGAAGTTTACATCGACGATGTATTGATTAAATCACATGATTCGGTGTCGCACCGAAACCATGTGAGACAATCACTTCAAAGAATGAGGGAGTTTGGCTTGAAAATGAACCCACTTAAGTGTGCGTTTGGAGTGAAAGCCGGAAATTTCGTTGGATTTCTCATTCATAAGAAAGGAATTGAGATTGACCAAAATAAAGCTGAAGCTGTTCTAGCTGCAGCGCCGCCCTCAAATAAAAAAGAATTACAAAGATTCTTAGGGCAGATTAACTATGTAAGGAGGTTCATGGCTAATCTTGCTGGAAAGACGAAAATCTTTTCACCCCTTCTAAAGCTAAAGGAGGATTCATTTGTTTGGAAAGAGGAACATCAAGAGGCTTTTGATCAAATTAAGAAGCAACTTGCGTCTCATCCTGTTATCTTGCCGCCAAAGCAAGATGGTAGACCATTACGAATTTATCTTTCTGTCACTCAAGATTCTATTGCGAGTCTCATAACCCAAGAAAATGAGTTGGGGCATGAGCAAGCAGTGTTTTACTTGAGTAGAATTTTGCAAGATACAGAGAAGCGATATACACTAGCCGAAAAATGGTGTTTATGTCTTTATGACGCGTCTGCCAAATTGGTACATTACTTCATGGCCTTTAAAGTTGAAGTGGTGTCACCTACGGATGTGATTAGGTATCTTTTATCACAACCTTTTATAAAAGGAAGGTTATGCAAGTGGCATCTCCATTTGCTCCAATTTGATCTTGTCTACTTGCCACAAAAGGCAGTTAAAGGTCAAGGACTAGCAGATTTCTTGGCTTCACACCCAAGTGATGAGCTGGTCTTTGAGGATTCAAAGGATTCTTGGACCTTGTTTTTCGATGGGTCGTCGACCAGAACAACTGCTGGGCCAGGGGTCGTTATTATTGATCCTGAAGAACGTACAACCAAGCTTGCCATAACATTGGAGGGCGAATGTACAAATAATCGAGCGGAATACGAAACTCTGATTATTGGACTTGAGATTCTCCAAGACATGGGAGTTGAAAGAGTCCGTGTGTTTGGGGATTCCCAATTGGTCATAAACCAAGTAACGGGAGAATATAAGTGCAATGCCTTAGTAGCATTGTATGGAACCCAAAAAGTTAAGGGTTTGGTGAGTACTTTCAAAAAAGTTGAGTTTCACCATATTCCCCGCGATATTAATCATATCGCAAATGAGTTGGCTGGATTTGCGTCATCAAAAGAAATGGCCGTAACTCCAGATGATTTAGTAACACTTTTGAGAAGAACTCTACATCCATTGAAAAATTTCAATGAATGGAGTGAGAGTGATCCCATCGATGCTATAAATAGCATCGATGTTCTTAGTTCTGATGTAGATTGGAGAGATGAGATAATCAAGTATCTCAAGGATCCATACAATAAAGAAATCCCTTTCAGGGTTAGAATGGCTACTAATAACTTTTTCTTAGTAGGAAACGAACTCCTTAGAAAAGATATTGATGGTCAGATCCTGAAATGTGTAGATGCGGGAGAAGCACTAACCGCGATGGCTGAACTCCAAGACGGTTTATGTGGGGCTCATCAAAACGGATTAAAGATGCGATGGGCGTTACATAAAGCGGGTTTCTATTGGCCCTCAATGAGAAAAGATTGCATCAAATATGCAAAAGGGTGTGAGAAATGCCAAAAATTTGGTCCTATTGTCTTAGCACTCGCAGCGCCAATGAAATGTGTCCTAAAACCTTGGCCTTTCCATGGTTGGGCGATGGATGCAATCGGAGAAATCAAACCCAACTCATCTAAGAACCATAAGTTCTTGTTGGTAATTACAGATTATTTTACCAAATGGGTTGAGGCCGAGCCTTTCAAAAAGCTCGATACTAAAGTTGTTTTACAGTTTTTGGAAGAAAAAATCTTTATAAGATTTGGAATTCCTGAATCAATCACTGTTGATAATGCGAGTAAGCAGTGACTCGTATGTAGAGTTTTTGGTCAAATTTGGAGTTAAAGTTATACATTCTACTCCATACTATGCACAGTCAAATGGTCAAGCCGATGAGTCTACAAACAAAATCATTATTGCTGGTCTCCGGAAAATGATTGAGTTGAATCCTAGGAAATGGCATGAGAAACTGCGATATGCTTTGTGAGCATACCGAACATCAAAAAGAGATGCAACTGGCATTTCTCCTTTTGAGTTAGTTTATGGCCATGACCCAGTGGTTCCGGCAGAAGTTGTTGTCCAATCAGCAAGAGTTGCCATGCAATCAGAACTCTTTGGAAAAGAGTATGTGGAGGCGATGAGTATCGAACATTTAGATACTGAAGAAAGCAAGTTTGAGGCCGCGTAAAGAATGAGGAACAAACAGAGCTAAAATTGATCAAGTTCAGATGCTTGTGTCAAGAGTGGGAAAACGCCCAAATATTTAATAGAACACGATATCCGCATTGGTTTGAAGATATGCCAATGTACTACGACTGGTTCAAGGATCTTATCGCGTGTGACGTTTGGTTCACAAAAACCAAACTTTTGTAACCAAGTATATCCATGTAATATTTAATAAGATGAGTTATTCGATTGATTCCATCTTTTTAAAGTTATTTACTGTGTGTACGGTTAGGAAGGTAATTCATAATAAATTACCCTGCTTTTTCAAGAAAAGCTACACATTTTCCAAAAAAGATTCCCAGGAGCTTATCCTAGAAATCTTTGGTTTTAATCTTTCAACCATAAATTGAAATCCCATTTTCAGTTGAAAGTTTTAACCCAAGTTGTCTCACAAATTGATTTCAGAAAAATCAAGAGATCACAAATAAAAATCAACCATCAAATTATGGCTGATCCTGTGGCTTTGGTTCCTCTTTTCACTAGTCATCACCGTGTTAGAGCAGATACCCAACTGCCACATTTCAACAAACCTACAGTCAAGAATTCAGAACTTTGGTTTCATCGGCCAACGAGATGGCAGAGCAAACCGTCAAGCCTTCTCTATTACACTAGGGTGGAGAACATGGCATACTCGAAGCCTGGTGTTCCCTACCCGGTCAAGTGTTTCAATCACGCCCACAGATGCAACAAGCTTGAAAAAAGACAAGAGGAGATTTAAAATAATCTCGAGGCTTGCAGATATGTGGGAGGCAACAGTTTATCGTTACTTCGATAAATTGGAAAATCCAATGCCTGAGCTACAGCTCACAGATCGGGGCTGTAATTCAAGCAAGCATGATGTGCTCACGGATGAGAATATCATGGTCCAACATATCATCCACAAGCTAGATGGAAGAGATGGTATGAACTTTTTAGCAGTCTGTAAGCATTTCGGAAAGCTTATGGCAGTGAATTTCTTGAAACCAGATGAGGATCTGGCATATAGAAATTCAATCTGTTTTTATCACAGAACCTTTTGGCAAGGTTGGTACACTAAATAAATAGAATTGGGCGGATCCCCGATAGTCTATTTCTGTGCCTGTGATCTGTGGAAGGCCAGGGCTGAAAACTACAATCACGCGTGGTGGTTGTGTGCGCCGGCAAAAGATGAAAAATGGGAAAGCATCGGAAAAGGGGTCCATCGCTTCTATGCAAGGTCATCGAAGTTTATGCCTACATTTCCTAGCGCGCCAGTCTCTTTGGAATGGCGGGAACAGTTATTAATAAGCAAAGAATATAAAGGGTCAACATAATTTGCTCTTTATTTTGTACGCTTATTTTGTAATATCAAAGTTTTTATTGAATTAGATTATTCAATCGAAATTTGCATTTTTTCTAGATTAAAATCATTCAGTAAAAATGCGGTTCATATAATTTAATGATTTGATGCACCAAGGGTCATAATTAATCTAAGGTACATTGGAAATCTTGAGTGGTTAATGATGGATGCAGTTAATCTTCCTTAAAGTAGTTTTTCGAGAAAGAGAAAAACCGCTCCACTCCCACGCGTCATTAATTCGCGGCAGTACTTAGAAAACCGCCAAGAATTTTAATATAAAAGGAAGGGGTTAGATGAACAAAATCATAAGTCACACTTCGAATATCAGAAATATTTGAAGGGTTTCTTTTCTCTTCCTCCTTCTTCTCCAGTAAACTCCCACAGAAATGGCAGTTTACGCAACAAATGACATGAACATTCCTGGTTATGATAAACCAGTGACCCATTTCTGGGGGCATACCAACATGTATCAATACCGGTTAGTCTTCCGAGAAGAAACAGAGGATGGACAACGAGTTATTGATGTGTACCCATTTGTCCATAAAATGGAAAACCTGGGACCTTACGAAGAAGAGTGCCCAAATCACCACCTCCAGTGCAATATCATGAAGGAGGACCAAGAGGAGTTTGTCAGAAAGGCTGCTGCGACGAAGAAGTGGGAGGCGACAATGGACAAGCACTTTCCCAATCTCAAGAAATGGGAGTTGCCAGAGATGAGGTTTCTGGATGACAATCATGATAGTTGGTCAGCAGTCCTGTCAAGTGAAGATTTAATGACCAATTTCATCATTCCTAAACTAGGATATGATGATGGGATGAATATCATGAGCACGTGCAAGAGATGGGGAAAGATCATGGCGCAGAACTTCCTCAAGCCCGATGAGAATTTGGTCTACCAAAATTCTCTGCTCTATTACCATCGCAACTACTGGTCTGGATGGTATAGAGGAAGGATTGAGGAAGGAGGAAAGAGAGTTGCGTACTTCTGCGCCTGCCAGACCTGGGATGAGTACGCAAGCGAGGGAGAACATGCCTATTGGCTGGGTGCATGTAGCGATGATGAATTCGAAGATGAAGGGGCGAGTCCGACAACACGCAACAAAGTCTTCCAGTTCAAGAAATATTCAAACAAATTCAAGTCGCGACCGAAGCTCAGTTTGGTTAAGCCAAAAGAAGAGCCACGGACTACCTATATCGCTCAAGATGATGAAAACTATGTACACCTACAGTCCCTATCCTTTTTCTATCGCGGGGGAATCTCAGAAATGTGGCCTACTGATGATTTCCGCCAGTAAAACTTCATCTAATCAAAATGGAGTTTTTCCTTAAAAAGTTCATATCTCATTCAGATTTAATGAGATTTAGAATTTTGTGATTAATGTCTCATTTCAGATTAAGTGAGACTAGTTAATTTAAATTTCAAAATATGTTCAAGGAAATGGATATGTTTTCAATATCAAGTTGTCTTATTCAGCAATAATAAGCGCTATAACCACTAGTTTGATTTGCGATAATCAAACCCTTTGACATCGAGAGACTAGAATTCATTTTTCGTGTCGCTTCAAATTCCCAGCAACACAAAAAAGGGGGGCATTTGTTGATGACAAAAATAATTTTGTCTTAGCGATGGAGGACTTTTAGTCCAGTTGGTACGATGGGCTAAAGGAAAGGAGAAGCCCACTCAATCACAATATTGAGTTTGGGCCGACAGCAAAGCAGGGAGCCTTCTTTTCAAATCAAAAGCAATGGGCGCCAAGATTCAAGAGCAGTTGGAGGCAACAAGCAGAAACCGCTTACAAATATCTCTCCCCACGACTGAAGAAGCAATGGAAGTTGAAGTAACTGCCGGGGGATTTATCCTATAAATAGTAGAGAATAAAGCAGCATTAGGGACAATCAATCAAGCATCAACAACATTATCAAAGTCTTTTAGTTCTTTCTTTTTTAGTGTACATCGGGTAGCCTCGCCCCGTAGCGCGAGCAGTTCATGTTTTAGGATAGCTTTTTCTCTTCCATGGTGAAGATAGAAGACATGGAGGTAATTGATTCCATCTCTTCCTGGACTCTTCATTAGCAAACCTGACATTACTTTCAATTAAAGAGTTACTACTTTAGTTTGCAAGAACCCTTTCTTCGTATTTGCTTTTAAGTACTTTTATTCTATGGCATTTAGTTCATCGCGGTCAGTCTAACTTAAGTGCTCTTAGGAAAGACATTTCATATAAGTGTTCTTAAATTTAGCGTTCAACAACATTGGAATAGTGACTCACAAGACGACGTGTAAAAATCATTACCCTGTTTCGCCATACAAAGTGGTAGTCATTTTCAATGGAGCCCTAGTCCTTGGATTCACAACAATGTCCTCTGATTAGAAATTATGCATATCAGTTGATAATTTTGAAATTTTCCTTCAAATATTCAAACAAACCACAAGCTCATGAAGTCATGATCAAACTTTAATTATACTTGTGTAAACGGTCAAATAAATCCATATTTGGTACATGTCAAAACATACAATCTTCTATCATATGAATCGTTAATCAAATCAAATCTTGCTTCACAAGTCTGTGAGCCAATAATCTATATCAGAAATTACAAAAGACGAGTTTGATACATTTTAGAAACACGGCAAAGCAGAAAGATAATGAATTCCGTGGAAAACTTTGAAAGACGTATAACTCATGTTGTAACGTATATGTAAAGTTTTACTAATGTAACCTGGTCCAATGTATAAGGGAGTATTTTTGTGTGATTGTGATGACTGATGGTTAGATATACCGACTTTTGACAGCTTCACAACTCCTGCCAAATGTGAAAATTAGGGATTAGAAGTTGACACTTCAGGCTGATTTCAGACTTCTCAGCTTCGAGCTTCTTTAAAGATGTTGAACTAAGCTTATCGCTACTACTCGTTCCTTCTGATACCAAATCTACAACTTCAACCTGCAATAGCAAAATATAAAGCTTATCTTCAACAATTTCGAACGAAAAGCTCTTTATAAAGAGTTATGACGGCGAAAATTTCAAAGCAAAAAATCATCACCTTTAACTCAGTCAACACTTTTCTCAAATCTTTTCCTGTTGATTGATAGTCCCCCAGGGAGCGTCGTCTCCTTGCTCTCAAAGAACCACAGTATAACATCACGTGATTAGTTAGTGTCAGGTTATCATGATAGTATTTCTGGAGCCTCAGGTACATAAAAATCATAATTTATGCTTCGCAAAAATGGTAAAAAAAGGGCACTAAAGTTTCCATATGTTCAAATTTACAAGTTGTAATAGGCTTTCTCTAGAAATAAGTACACTACAAACATGTTAACTACTAACAGAATGATATCGAGGGAGTCTATTTCAGTGAACTAGAGCTGACCATTAAAGATTACTCCCTCCGTTCGCCTTTAAAATTCGTAGAGCCAACTGACACGCTTTTTAAGGTGGGTGTACACGTTAATTGGCTAATCGAAGTTCTAAAAAACTAAAATTACAAGACGGGTTAGATAAAATATTGATCTAACCCGCCATGCAATTTTTTTGGAACTTAGATTAGTAAAAAAACATGTACACCCACCTTAATATGCGTGTCCGTTTGCCCTATAAAGTTTAAAGGCGAACAGAGGGAGTAAATAATAAACTAAGGTGACAGATACAACAAAAAAAGATCATAGATTGCAACTACCAAGCACACCTCTATACAATTTTATTTCCTCATTTTCTCAATAACAACGATCCACTTCAAGGACCCGCCAACCAGCAATAATGTACCTAACTATGATGGGATCCAAATTTTCATCCAATAATCGACTTAATATTCCCTCCTTTGAGTCCTTTGCAAAATTGAATTCTTCTAAAGTTTGAAAAAGTTTATGCATAGTCCTAAATTATATAATATTCTAAATATAAAGATAGTCTATATATTGATAGAGAGATACAACTATACTCTTCGTATACAAAATAAAATATACAACCTATAATATACAGTAATTATAACCTTAATTTAAACTTTGTTTAGTTATAGCATAATGATTTCGGTAATGGATGGTGCGTATATATTATATAATATATTTAATATAACTGTGCAACACATGAGGTTTAAACTAGTTTGTATATACACAGACACAAATCCTTATAACAAACCTACTGCTCAAGGAAGAACTATTAGTCCATGATAGTCTATCCAGGCGACCGTATAATCTATAAAGTATTAACTAAATTAATTTCGTATTTGAACACTCGAATTCACACGTGTTCCTCGAATCAGTGACATAAAAAAAATATTCAACAGATCCACTATATTGTTTTTCTATATCTTTATCTAAAAGAAAATACAGTTGTAGGGAATGGTCCCCAGCGATTGACTACTTTGTATTTACAGTCTTGCCTTCTCTGTATTTTACTTGCCCTCTAAATTTTGTACTGACACCGTTTCAGAAGAGAGAGAAAAGCTAGAGAGAGAAAAGAAAAGAAAAGCCCCCATTAAGCAACTCCACTGCCTCTTCAATCAAGGCTCGCCAGCGAAAATCAGGTCAATCTTTAGCAATTAATCAACGCCGGCGCGCCACACAGTTCCTCCTATCTCTCTCTTTATTTAATTTGGAAAATATCAAAGCTAAGCAGGAAACTGAGGATTTACTTCGCCTACAAATCTAGCTTCGATTTCCTCTCATCGGTTTTCGGATAAAACCTAGAAACTCGCCGGCGATTCACCAAGCCCCTTTATTTCGGTCTTCAAAACTCGGGTCAGCTCCGATGCATCATCAGGCTTCCATATAAATTATCCAACCTTGCTCCGGTAAGCTTTACTGTTGGTTGGGGGCTAGTTGTTTGTGTGATCATGGGTGCCGTGTTGTCGTGACTCGCTCTGGCCTTGTTCATCTGGGTTATTTCCCTTTCTCCGGGTTTGGCTTTTAGTGTTGCTTTTATTTAATTCCTTATACATTTAGTCGTCTTTAGTCTGTGCTCTTCCTTTTTTTGGGTTGGTTTACTTTGTTGTGGTGATGGATATTGAGCGTATTCAATCCATTATTAGGAGTATCATTTAGAGGGTGCTGAGTATGGTGATGAGGATATCACCATTATGTTTCAGAAATTAAAGGGTCCCGAGGAGGTTGCTGGTTATGCTCAAACCCTGAAATCAAAAGGCAACTTCCTTTTCAAAGTGGATCAGTTCTGGGCTGCTTGCTCTTGTTACCATAAGGCTGTTAAAGCCATCTGTTTTGTGGTCTCGTTCGACGTGGAGGGAAAATCGTTGTTAAAGGAACTTTCTGTCTCACTCAATCTGAATCTGGCAATATGCGCTCTCAAACTCCATGAATTTGCTCAGGCTCAATCTCTTTGCTCTCTTGTGTTAAGTTTTGATCCTAGTAATGTCATGGCTCTTTTTCGTAGAGCTTTATCGTTTGTTAATCTGGGACGTTTTGTGGATGCTCATACTGATTTAGTAGCAGCTAGCACACTTGAGGCACACAACAAGCTAAGGCTGTACTCAAGGAACTGGCTCATGTTCAAAGTGTGCTTCAGCTCAACAAATCCAACAAGGCCCCTGCTTCCTGTTCTAGGCAAGAAGCCTGTCAGGACAGATTAGGTAAGGCAGTGGCTGGTTTTGATGGCGACTTAGGTTTTAGTAGGACCGTCTCAAGTCTAGTTAGCGGTTTTAGTAGTCTACCATCGGCTGTTGGTGAAGTTAGTGATGCCGATCATGTGCAAGTTAATGGTGTTAGTACATCCAGATCTATGCCAGGTTCCCCACGACTAGAAGTTAGTCACTCTGGGGACAGAGAGGCAGTAACACCTCTGCCTAGTAGAACATGGACAGGTTCGCAGGATGTTCCAGATTCTTCGTGTGTAACTCCAACAGAAATTGTTGTTGGTGAAGATAGCAATATGGATGGTCTTGGTGCCTCAGTTAAAATTGAAGGCACGGCTGTCAAAGGCCAATTCGACACCCATGTGCTGGCAATGAGCTGAATTGGTGTCCTGCCGTGGCGGTTAGTCAAAAACATGTCTTTGTTAACCGTCGTCAGCCTTCCTCCTCTCTTTGTGTGTCCCATCTCGGTTTGGATCAGCTAGAAAAGGGTCAAGATTTATTTTTTTATCATTCCCATTCAGTCTCGGTGATGCGAGTTTGTGCCATCATTGCAAAACAAATCTAGACGGAAGCCCCCCATGACCTTGAGTCTGGTGAAGCAGAGGCTTTCACTACTCTCCCTCGTGAGAGAATTGCTTCCTTGACCCCTTCTACCCTTGATTCAGACCTTGACCTTCATGCTCCAGTGGTGCCAGAAACCGCAAGCAATGATAATTCAGCTTCCGTGAAGCGACAAAAGGTAATACTCTTTGCCCCTCCTTTCTTAAACTCAACCCCTCGTAAAAAGAATTGCAGGCGGATCGCTTTTCGTCCCAGCTCCACCAACCGAAAACATAGTTTGGGGTCTGTAGACACCAAATTTTGTCTCACCCTTTTTATTTCATTTTTATTAATCTATTTCTATTTTCAAATTCCATTTCACTTTATTCATTTCTATTCGCCCATTTCTATCCGTTTATTTGTAAATAAAGCGATTTCTCAACAATTTCAATTTCACCATTTTTTCTATCATTTATATATATTTCGAAAATTGTGTAAATAATATTAATAATATTGACTTTCATTGTTTTTAATTCCAAATTAATTTATTCATCACCTCGTTTCACCCGGTTTTCATTTTTGCGCAAACCGAGGCAAAATTGCTCGAAACGAGTCTAACCCGACTTTAATTTTCTAACTACTAAATCACCTAGGCAATGAGCTCACCCTTATGTCATGTACATTTACACTAACAAGATGCTAAAAAGATGCTAACTATTTCTATTTTCTTTTTATTTTTTGCTTGATGACTCATTATTCTTCTCCTACCAAAACAAGAGCTAAATGACAAATTTTTTTAGGCTTTGTGAGGCCTTGGACGTGCCCTTGGTAAGCAAGGGAGCTATGGGTGGTCCTTGTATTTTATCACATTTTATTTGCATGAATTTACATTAAATTATTTTGTTAATTGATGACTCACCTCTAACACCTCTCCACACTAACCCTCTCATCCTCACAACAATAAGAAGCAACAAACAAAGAAAAAAGAGAGAGGAAAGATCCTTAGAGGCAGCCATCAACACAAAAGAAGAGCAAGAACATTTGTTCTTACACATTCAATTCATCTACTCCTACTTCACTCTCATTCTTTCATTATTTCTCCACCATAAATACTAGTCTAATTCAATCTAATAAATTAGTAGCATTAGGGTCACTATAGATCATATGAATAATAAAATCAATCAACCTCATTTAGATTAAAATCAATTTAGAGGACTTAATACCCTAGCATTGGAGGATCTACAATCATTGATCTTCAAAGGTAGTTTTCTCCTTTTATTGTAATTTCAATTCATTTCTTTTCTCTCAATTACCTTACTAACCGTTTTATTGTTGAGCCTTGGTCGGCAATGATGAAGTATCGATTTATTGAGCCATAAGAATTCGTAAGCTTGCCTCTAGGGCCTTTTTGTGGCCGTTCCCTTTACTGAGGGGAACATTAGTTGCGAGAGTTTTAGGAGTGGAGCGCCTCTTGTGTGTTTTTCTTGTGTTCTACTGTTTTGTTAGCCTTTTGAGATGATTTGGTATTTTTTACTATATTTTCCTTGTAAAAGACGATCCAAACTCCAACCCGGTTTTTTGTTCATTTCAAACTGTTTTTCAGTCCAAATTGTAAAATGTGTATAAAAACATTCTTTTGATTTCAAGCCTTGATCTTCTAAAGAAAGATTATTTGGAGTCTTAAATGCATTATTGAAAAATTTTAGATCCAAACTCAAAGCATAATATTTATGACATTTTTTTATAAAGAAACTGCTCAAAACTGGTTCCAACCCCGACCAACTGACTTCAACGCGTTTTTTTGGCATTGATGACTTTTTCTGGGTACTTCTCCTTCATGAAAGTCGAAGAGGAGACTCTAAGGTTTCCAGAAAGATAAGGTTCAGAAATTAGTCATTTCCCTATCAACAGATATGATTTTCGGAAAGAGGAGTTCTAGGGTGCTCGACAAGTACCGCAAAGCACCATATAAATCGCTTTTAAAATAACTTAATAAATTTTTCTAAAAGGAAAAAATAACCAAGTTATATTAGATATAGTTTATACAATGTGTACATAAGCATATATAAATGCAATTAACCATTTTTTTTCCATTTTTTTGGTTATTTACAATATAATTTATAAACTATACCTAAATAAAAATAATGGATGGTGTAGATTGATTCTTAACATTATGGATGGTTGAGATGATGGCTCTTATGGTATTTTGCGGTACTTGTCAAGGCTGTTAGAATTACTCTTTTTGAAAACAGACTTTGTTTTGCTCAAAAATCTGGTTTTCAACCTCAAATTTTTTTTGTAAGTAAATGAACGCTTGGGATCATGAAAAAATTCATGAGTGATCCTAAGATGCTCATAAACTCAACCTCAACCCAGAAAAATTTGAAGATTTCGTTTGATCTTCCAAATCATTCAATTTCCACCAACTTTCTGTTTTTTGGGGTCATAAATGACAAGTTTCTTCCCCAAATTAATTGACGTAATTAACTAAATGATTAGACTTAATAGGGAGTCCAATTATTCCACCTCATTGAGATGTCAAAATGTTAAAAACAATTTAGACTTAATTAGGAGTCTATTTTAACCACCATTTTACAAATAATTAGACTTAATATGGAGTCTAATTAGTCAACCACTTGTTTGATGACTCTAAAACACTTAGAAGGAAGTCTAGGTGAATCGAAGTCAAGTCAACTTAAGTCAAGTCAACCTAACTCAAGTCAACCGAGGTCAAGTCAATGGAAGTCAACCATAGTCTAAAACCAATCAAAATGCAACTAAGTCTACCAAGGTCTACTAAAATCCAACAAATAACCTAAATCTACCCGAGTCAACCAAAGGCAACTAAAGTCAAACAAGTCTACCCAAGTCCACCAACGTTAATCAAAGTCTACCCAAGTCTACCCGACTCTACCCAAAAACCGACTAAAGTTAACTTTTGCAATTAGGTGCAACCGAAGTCAATCCGAGTCGATTAGAGTCAATAAGGACTTAAATTGACCTCCTGTGTAAATAATGTAATAAATTAAACCAAAACCCCTAAAAATGTTTTCTTGTTCATATCTAAACGTCTTTTTCTTAGTTTTTCTAAATAAAGTCGTATTCTCCGTTTTCTCTAACGTTTTAAGAATTTCCATTTCTTATTTCAAAACTTTTTGTACATGGAAGTAAATAAACTTTCTTGATGTGTTTTGAATGTAAAGGTTTCTTCCCCATTCTTTGTATTGGCTTTGGAAGGGGCACTACCCCAACACTAGGCAAGGATTGCTAATTCGCTTATGCGCGATCATGAGGTCGATCTACATTCTCCTCTACCAACTATTCGACCAACGCCCCAGTGGAACACTTCTTGATCAAACATAATCGAATTGGCGATTTATTTTTCTTATATTGTTGTAGGGCCTACACGGGCAGCTCTAACGATACGGCCAATTCCACCGAGCCCAAACACCTAACCCAATCCATTTTCCATTAAATCTCCCCGCGAGAGTCAATTCTACTATAGTCAAACTATTGAGAGGTCTAATCCTTAAACTCGTCTTAGAGAGGTCGAGTCATCCACTTTAAGACCTTGGTTAGGAGGCATGCCTGGTTCAGGAGGCATGGTGATTAATGGCGATCGCCGTCTCGATGTGAGACACATAGATGCAAGCGGAATATACCTTGCTCTATTCTACCGTGGATCGACTTGACTCTAATGTGAGTCATCTATAAAGTCTCTCAATAGCACGACTTTGAGCGAAACGACTTTCTACCACTTCCAAGCGAAGTAAAACCCATCTCTACCCCCACATGGGTGATATCCCCAGTGGAATCAACCTGATAATTTACCCAGTGGAATGATATCTACCATGTGGATCCATCCACCTACCCTATCGGATATTAGCCGCTACCCCCAGAGGAAAAGGCCGTTGTCATGGGGCTGCCCGTTAGAACTACGTAGGGTTTTGATCCTCGAGTGGATTCCAATCCCACAATGAAAGGTACGTAGGGCAACTATGGTGCACAAACCCCCCAAGTCCGTACCAAAAAACTCGGGAAATCTTTTGTAAATTCTTTTTCTAAATTTTTGCATGTGAATGACAATGTGAATACATGTGCTTTTCTATTATATGGATCTTAATGTAACCAATATATCGAGACTCTTTTGAAGGAAATGATGTATTAGTAAGTGCCCGTCCTTATGACGGAAGGGGAAACGAGGTACAAATGTTCGCACCCCTTAACTAAGGCCCCAAACCCTTTTTCTCTGTTTCGTAGACCAGCTTTCCAAAATTTGTAAATAAGAAATAAACCGAAATTTTGCCTTTATGGCGCATGGAGTCATTTTTGGTTTTCGAAAGGTTTTCCTTAAAAAAATTTCATTTGTTTTCGAACTTGTGCTTTTTAAACTTGTTTCAAAACCCTTACTTGTCCGGGTTATGACAGGGTGGCGACTCTGAGTTTTCAACGATCAAAACTAGGTTAGTTCAATAACCCTGCAAATACAAACCCATTTTTTTGCAAGCCCCGCAGGGTCCAAGGCAAGTTGTCTACAACCTCAAGATATCGGTGGAAGAACTCTTTATGGAACCAAGCGAAAAGTCTTGTGTCAACCTTTACTCGCAACCCCTTGGAGGAAGAAGTTGAAGACTTTGTTGTTTTTCTTTAGTCCGTTTACTGTTTTTAATGTAGGAGGTTTAGGTATTAACCCTGGTTCTTGTCCCAGGGTGTTGCCTCCTGTAGTTTAAGTTGGTTGTTTTTGTACGCTCCTTTCTTTAGCTATAAAATTTCCGCTTTGTCAAAAAAAAAAAAAAATTGTACTCCTTCATTGGATTCGTCGTTTGTGGCTAATTCTTGTTGCTTTTTGTTGTATTTCCAATCTACTCATATTGATATGTCCCCTGCTCCTCTGCATGCGTGAACGCCCACCCATGCCGCCGTTCCTTCGCTTTCTGCCGCCTATTAATGTTACCTCCAAAAAAAATCATTTCAATTGTTGAGCCCTATGCCGATTGCTGGCCTCCGCTTGTTGCCGTCACTTGCCACCACGTTCTTCACTCGCGGCTTGCCACCTTCTTCGGCCGACGCTCACGTGCAACGGCATTGTCTCTGCACTGTCGGGCGTCTTTAATTTCTGGGTAGCCCCTTCGAATTCCGCCTTTGATTCGCGATTTCTACAACTTTTATTGAGTTTTTTCTGATCCGCGCGGGTTTTGGCGCAGGTGTGGCCCCGTCATCTCCATATGCTTCAGCTTAGTATTGGTAAGTATTGTTAGTTTTTTTTACTGCATGCGGGTAGATATTTAGTAGAATTAATAGCCAATAAGGTGGTGTATAATCTGTTTGTTGAAAGTTTGGGGAGTGTTGATGTTGTGTGGACTCATGTCTTTCACTACACCACTATGAAAAAAGTTTCAAATTTCCTTGAACATGTATAGATCAAAGGGCAATTTTGATATGTGGTTAAGAATATGATTGGGTGATATGATGATAAAGATAATTATAACCAGGGCAAGATACATTATTGTTTGGTTGGTTGTTACCTATGGAAGTTGGGCAAATTCATCTATGAAATAGTTCCCCACTTCATATTCCACCCAGGCAGCCACCAGATGCCACTAAAAGTTAATTCTCATTTGATGTATTCTTTTTTTCCTTTACGAGTAATTTAGATACCTCTTAGGGCCTGCCTGGATTGCCAGTAATGGGCCTGAAAGAATAAAAAAGTAATGATTCAGGCCCATTTTACTGGTTTGGATTAAGAGGAAAACATAAGCCTGAAATCCATTACCCCCAAAAGGTCTAAAACTTTCCTCCCTCACTCCCCCAAGGAAACCCCCCCCCCCCCCTAATCTTTCCCCCCAATCTCCCCCCTAATAAATCCTCCCGTATCAGGCAAGGCCTTAGGGATATTTGAATCTGATGAGTCATCTAATTGACATTATTATCATATTATGTGAAATTATCGTACTCTGTTGTTTATGATATGGAGGCTTGGGTCAACCAATGTAAAACCTCATCACTTGGTGAAATAATCTCTAAGTAATCATTGTGCATTTGTTTTGTTCACTTCTTTGCGTATGTCAAATAAACAGATGTTTTAGAAGGGCCTGCTTCATAAAACAATTGGAAGGAGAAGAATCACATTTTAGATAGTCCAGACTTGGGGTGGCCTAAGAGCAAGAGTAATAGTGGTTTTTCACTTCGCGTTATTAAATAAGAACTGAAAAATGATGGGTTTTCCATTGCAAAAAAACTGGTAGTTCGTTCTCATAAGAACTCTGTTCGTAAACACAAACTCGGTTCGTGAGATTTTTACAGAAGACAGCAAATAGAAGAAGATACGCGCATATCATCACGACTTTCCCAAGAGACATATACAATGCATTGTGAATCAAAAAATAATATATCTCTTGGGAAAGTCGTATTATAAGGGGGCTGGGATGTGGGCCCATGAGACCTATTTCAAAGCAATTAAAAATAATTTAGTTTAATCTAACGGTTACCTTATCATATGGGACAAAATTAATGATTGTGTTTTATTGCCTAAAATATTTGCAAATAGAGTATACTTGCAGCTCAAAGTACTTAATATGTTGAGTTTGTCAATAGATGATGTGACCATGGAAGAACTCTATTTTCGATTGTTCCATTGCTAATGCTCTAAAAGAACTAGAAAGCGATTGTAATTTCACAAACGGTGAGTGAAGCACCTGGTAGTGGTACTACATATCGTTACTGATTGCTGCCATCGAAAATTAAATTGAGTTTTACCTTTTACAAATTTACAGTGCATGACCACAAAGTTAAGTTTACAAAAAATGATGATCACGTTTCCTGCCAACTATTACTACTCTTG
This sequence comes from Spergularia marina, assembly GCA_963680865.1. NCBI lineage: Eukaryota > Viridiplantae > Streptophyta > Magnoliopsida > Caryophyllales > Caryophyllaceae > Spergularia > Spergularia marina. The sequence continues at coordinate 7,426,605 of OY804561.1, forward strand.
GAGTTTACATCAACTTTAACAATCGTGGGATCACATAGGCATTAAAATATAGTTTGTATTATTTTCGTTACGGTTGTAAATTACGATTACATTAATGTTTTATGATGTTGGGCGGGCAAAGAAAGGTCCGCAATAAGGGAAACAAAAACTGTGTTGGTGAAGGGATCGAGGCACGACATAAAGACAAATTAAAAGTTGATAAAGAGCGATTAATTAGGTGTTGGTCTCTTGCTTAACCGTAATTACGCTACTTTCTTCCATGTGTTTTTCGTCATTTCCCAATTCTACTTTTTACTCTAACGTCTCTTTCTCGATTTTAAGACTTGGGTCCACCTTGATTAGCGTAGGCTTGGCTTAGAGTTGGGCAATATTTATTACCAATACGTCCATTTGGACTCATATAAAATATTTATGACATATGTATGAGATATGTATGCAGGTGGGTTTCAGCTTGCCCTCTTTTGGTACTTTCTATTGCCTCACATTTCTATACGTTAGTGGTTTCGGTTGTTTTGAGATACGCATGATGTATGCATGTGGGTTCCAGGCTTTGAGCGTGATTTTGTTTGGAGCATTTCGTAGCTACACATTCTTATGCATACATACTCATTGATTGGAAATTTTGGCTTTAGATCTGTCCTCTCTTCCTTTAGTGGTGTGATTCAAAGCATTGGAATTTTCTGAAAATGTTAGAAACACTCTTGTAGCTACGGCTCCATTTGCACCCACTAAACATGTATGTTTTAATATAGTAGATTTGCGTTTTTCTATCTACGGTTGTATAAACACACAAGTTTCCAGGTACATTTGATTATTTATTAAACAACTCTTGAGCTCACTATCTCTTAACAACATCTGCCTAATATTGACAATATTTATATCGTATTCAACTATTTAAAGTTCATGTGTGCTTCTTCGGCAACAGTCGGCTGTCTATAGCACGCTTTTCGACGAATCAAGTCGTCTGCAATGTAAGCCAATTGTTTACTATTGGGTACCATACAACATGTTTTTTATTTTGTCGTACAAATTTTTTCTAGGCGTGCACATGTCGTTGCTGTAATTTTCCTCGGTTCATCCATCTATGTTTTTTCGATTTACCTTCATATTGTTACATGCTGAAAAAACTCCCTTAATTCGATTGGCTAGCGCATGTTTTTACAATATCGTCGGAGGGTACAACTAATATTTAAATTACACATATACACATTGTGACCCGAAACCATTGCAAATGAATTTCATTTGATCTCTAGACCTTTAACATCTCCAATTCAGCGTGAATCATGGGCTGATACTCTGAATAACCTCATGCTCTTGTTGGCGGGAATTTCTGTTTCTAATTTCTAATTTCTAATTTCCATTTATGTGCATGACAAGAGCTATGTGAACCCCATGTCCTCCGGCTTAACATGTGTTGGGCCACCTAACTTCCTCCCCTTAAATATATTTTTTTTTTCTCATCAATCTTTTGTTATCTGTCTTTTTCGTAATTTCTCCTTATTTTCACAGTTTGACCCCTCTACCTTCCAAGTGGACCCCAACCCTATATTGTCTTCTCCACTTTTCTTACAGCCTCACGTTGTCTCTTTTATTGGATTTATTTTTGACGATAATCAGACTTCTCGTTTTGATGTGGTTTGGAACAATTGTGTCTTACACAACGCACTATATAAGATAAAACGTTGTCATTCTTCAACATGATTCCATCATACTTTTGCTAGAACAAGATAATAAAGGCATTTATTCGTTTGTTTTCGATAAAAAAAATTCGAATTCCTTTCGCTCCCAAATCATACACGACCATCAATCTATTAGAATTTATGCGGAATATAAATCTTGTCTACATGTTTTCAAGCTTCATGGATCGCAATTAAAAAATCTTAAATAAATTTCGATCAAGAATGATTTTAACTATACATGATAAAGAGTTGACTTCATTTCGAACCATTATGTTTGTCTTTTTGGATTCAATTGCCGATAATCAAATTTTTAGTTTCGACGTGTTTTGGAATTGCTTTGTGTCTTACATCGCATAGTATAACCTAACCTTTCTTCAACTTTTTATTTTCGTATTTGTGTCCCGATAAGAAAACAAAGATATTTACTCATTTGTTTACGCTCCTAAATTCCTGTTTTTTCCGCTTTAAAATCACATTGGCACCGTATCCCAAAAAGTTATAATTATAGTCAGAATATTGTCTTCAAGTTTTTAAACTCAGGGATTGTAATCAAAATCCATTATATGTTCTAATAATCGATGAGCGATTTTGATTAAATGCAATTTTACTAAATCAAACTCATACAAGTCGTAACTTAGCTAATAAACAAAAGGAAGTGTCGTTGTAGTGAGTAATATATAATATATATAAACTATAGTCAATAGACGACTACCCGTATTTATCAGGTGATCAAATTATATTAATTACAATAGGTTCAAACTGACTTTATTTTTTTTATTAATCCATTTCATTTGTTCAAACGCAAACAAATAGAGATAAAACTTAAGAAAACTTATGTATATATGCGCCAAAATAATTACGTTTGGACATACATGTGCACAGAAATGAAAGTAACTATAAGATGATTCCAAAGCAAGAGAGATCATATTGTTGCTTTAATTATCATGTTTAAATTCTCCGACCAATAATAATTGTATCGACTCATAAAAGTTGTTCTGATCACAAACTTTCAACACCTGACTCACTTGTAGGAATAGTTGTGTTTTTATATCGAAAAATTCACGTGATACCCTCGAATTTTGACTGACTGCACATGGTGCCCACCTTAGCAACTTTGTGCATATGGTACCCCTAAACTTACTACTTTGTGCACATGGTACCCAAATACTAATTTCCGTTAGATTTTTCCGTTAAGTGATGATGTGTCGGTTAGTTGTTAGGTATTTAGTTAACTAAATTATATAATTATTATTTTGAATCGAATATATATATATATATATATATATATATATATATTTTTAGAAAAAAAAATTTATTCAATATTTTATTTCTAATTTTTTTCTTTTTAAACTGAAATTTTTAGGAGTACCATGGGCAAAATGTTTGATTTGAAGGATACCGTGTGCACAAAGTGGTAACCTGAAGGGTACCATGTGCGCAAATTATGAATACTTTTTACGAAAATATATATTTTTATGAGAAAACCCAATTTTTTTGGATTTTTTTTCATGAAAATATTTTTTGAATTTTATTAAAAAGTCTAAAATTTTGAATTTTTTTGAATTTTTGAATTTTATTAATTAGTAACTTTAATCAACTAATTACCTAACAACTAACTAACACATCATCACTTAACGGAAAATGTAAAGGAAGTTAGTATTCGGGTACCATGTGCACAAAGTGGTAACCTCAAGGGTACCATATACACAAACTTGCTAAGTTGGGTACCATGTGCAATCAGTCAAAGTTCGAGGGTACTACGTGAATTTTGACTTTTTATATTCCTGCAGATTAAATTACGATAGTATTGGCATTTTTTACAACCATATCAATTAATAATTAATTTAGCTATTATGAAAAGTTGTCGAATTTTGAAAACCTACTTGGCCAAATAATAGTGAAAGCCAGAAATAATAGTAAGATTCGTAGGGAGTTAGAAAAGGATCGCGTGTAACACAACTGTAATTCAATTTTATATAATCAATAAAAATGAATTTCACTGATCTCTTTTTTTTCACACAATTATTTTAATGATATATAATGATCTTTAGGATGTACGACATATTTTATTCGATAATAATAATTTTCTTTCATAGTAACTAATTTCGTGTAAATAAAACAATTTCAACTTTTCAATAATAGAAATAGGTTCAAATTTTTTTTAATATATTCGGAAGAAATTAGTACGGAATTGGTTTGTATAACGTTGATAGGTTATAAGTAACTCTGTGTGCTTATTTAAATACATTAAGGGAACATCGAAAGACATGTGTGGTAAACATTAGTATTTCATGCTTTGCGATCATTGAACAATATGGACTTTTTTGTTGTCTCATTTTCAGACTTTGTATTACGTGAGCGGGTGTTATCAATGATCTCCAATGTTTTATCGATTCTTGAACCTCGACTCTATTTGTTGATGCATGTTGGACCATACTCCCTCTTACCCAAAAAGATTTCCTCTTTGGGTAGGACACACAAACCAACACACACAATAAACAATCTATAATTAATTGGTAAGTACAAATTAATTGGATATACCAATATGATTAATCACCAATCTTACCAATGCCCTCACCACCGTTCCACTCCTCTCCACCCCCAAAACCACCGGCGACAACCCACCTGGCCACCTCCAACCTCACCGGCGCACTCACCCCATCCCGGCGACACCCGTAGGCGCATTTCTCCGCGAATCTCCCTACCCCCGTTTATCAGCCCATCACATAAAGACTAGATAGTCAGATCTCTCATCTCCTCGTCGTTGCCGCTGATGTCCCTTGCCTCTTCGATCGGCCGCCATCTTGCCTCTTGTCGCCATAGCCATGATCGGCCGTCGTCCCCGAATGGTGAGATGGTGATGGTGATTTCCCCCAATTCGATTTTTCTGGGTTTAGTTACCCCCAATTCGTTTTTCTGGGTTTGGTTTACCCCAATTCGATTTATACATATTTGAAGCTCATCAAATTTGGTTTACCCATCATACAATAAGCTGCTGAACAAGTTTCAAGGTGGGGGTGTCGGGTAGTGTGGTGGTTGGAGGTGGGTTGTCGTCGGGAAGAGGGAGGTGGTGAGAGGAGATTAATTTTCTGGGTTTGGGGATGTTGTCGGTGAGAGGGAGGAGGTGAGAGAATTTTTGTTTTTTAGGAAATTGGGGAATTAAGGGGTAATTAGCCTCATAACAAAAAGTTAGTAAGGGTAATTTAGTCAAGAAGTTTTGCCATATCGGGTAAGTTTCGAAAGAGGAAAATCATAGTGAATCGTCCCAAAAACGAATACAGGAAAATAATTTTGGGTAGGAGGGAGTAGATGTTACCCATGATTTATCACACTATTAAAATTCCTTTATTAAATGATAATATGTTATTTTTTTTGCGATAGCACATCCATTTAGTGATATGTTACCAATTCATATGGTCCTTTGAAATACATCTCCTATTACATATTGCTTTCGTTCCTTTACACCTTTACTTTACTGTTAGATTTCTCTGAAATGATAACATATGATTCATTATTGCGATTAGTAATTCGAGAAACAACTCCCATTAAAAATTGTATTTGTGTATTATAAACATTGTTGTTAGATCATTACCATGGATGTTTGTTTTTCTAGTGCGTCTGGTTCTCGGCAACGTAAATCAAGCACGCGGAGCAACTACAATACTGACACTTCTACCGGAGCTAGACAAGTGTGAGATATCGTACCGACCTGGGGTGGACCGATTGGGTCTCGCTATTTATTTTATTAGAATTGGAGTCGCCAGCATGATTTTTTATAGGATCCTACGAACATAAAATGGGTCCTTGCAAGGTACGATTCAGGAAGGTGTTAGGCACCCAAATCGTCCGTCCTAAGATGGCCTCTACTAGTTGATCCAAGATAAATATAGAGTTCATAATCGACGACGGAATCATATAACAAATAGCATGCAATTATATGTACGATAATACAATCATGTGATACGAGAACATGCAATAGGCGCATTAAGCCATTAACCAACACATGGAACGAATTATATTATTATGAAATGAAAAGGATTAGTTGATTGCATGCTACGGGGAATTTATAATAAAACATATGCATGAAACTAAAACCTACTAGGACAGTCAATAAATAAAAAAACAGACACATACTTCAAGCATGTCGAAACCAATACGGCAACCATACTGCATACAAATCAATACATAACTATGCACACATAATAATTACCCGGATTAATGCATGATCAAGATTTGTAAACAAAGGAGGTTTGGAAATCGTTTTAGAAATATTTGAGGCCCTCAGGTGGACATATCCGTGTAGATCTCGGTTTCATATACCAACGCGCCCAATCCTTGTCTTCGAGCCCTTTAAGCCACTTCACACAACGGTCTAAGTTCAACCTTCGACGCGGTGACCTTGTTATCGTGAATGTTTCTACGAATATGTGATGTGTAAGTGTGGTATTTTAGGAATGACTTGTGAACTTACTCTCAAGAGTGTGAGAACGAGGATTTGGAAAGGTGAGCTGATGATGAATTTATATTTTGTAGGTGGTAAAATCTTTCCCCTTATTAGAGAAATGATAACCTCCTTATATAAGAAAATAGCATAGGGTTTAAGATGGCCAAGAGCAGCCGATTAGTCTTGGAGGAAAAGCCATAGGAGAGTTTATGACAACTCAAAAATCTCCACTAAACTCTATCTTATCCAAATAAGCATTGCTAATCAATCAAAGGACGTCTACGTGAGAGTGCTTAGGTATATAAATCACTCATCTAGTTGCCAATAAGTTGTCAAGCTCACTCTATCTTATTTTCTACTTCACGAATGATCTCTTGTTATCAAAATTTATTAGTTAGAGGTTAGTTGGCAAAGATAATGATAAAATATGGTGAGGATAAATGAGAATTAAGAGTTCCAAAGGATATTAACTGGAGTTGCCAAACAGTTGCCAGGAATGGGCTTAGCAATGACTTATATTATGTATAACTCGAAATTGGCAATATGGATGCAATTTAATAATAAAAATCAGCAAGCAAAGTAATTAATCAGAAAATGGGCCATTAACACCAAATTCGGCTAGATTTTAGGCGTATATGTACTTGGGTCAAGACTATGGAGTCGAATGCGTTGGTAACCGAAACCTTTCACCGGTGTCCACTATCTATCTCATCATCCCGCGTTATAAAATGTGAAGCCCCCGAGTCGGGTGTCTACAGCAAAGTTATAATATTTAAAGTTTAAGAAATGCCCAAGATTTTTATTAACCTTCTACGATATTCATTAACATGTACAATGTATATCTCTCAAGGTGGGAATATACTGCCACAACGACCATACATTCTACCTCTGCCCTCAACATGTGATTACTGTGCCGCAAAACTTTTTAAGAATGAATCACCCCTTTTTTGTTGCAATCATGGACAAGTGCAACTTGCAATTAACCGCCTGCTTGATTCTCTAGAATAGTTGTTCATGTCTCAGGACGACAAAGGGAAACATTTTACAAAATATATTTTGCTTTACAATAGTCAGTTTGTGTACAACTCTCTAAGTCAAGTGTACCAATATATAAATTATCTACTCCCAGGTCATACTAGCCATAGAGACACCCAATTATATTTCTATGACACCGACCTCCAGCTGCAACATAGGATGAAAGCACATGAAAATCTATTACAAAGTGTGATTTCTACGATAATGCGAGTGACAGAGTTAAATCCGTACGCGTATTTCTTCAGATCGCTAAGAGATGTCCACCTAGACGAAACAAGTCATAATATTATCCGGGTGCAGCCAAATGAAGATCAGAGAACCCATAATGCTCCCCTTGCATCACAAGTGGCAACCATACTGATAAAAGAAGGTGATTCTAATGACCCTCCAACCATGATATTGTTGTCCGGGCACACTCTGGAGGCAGCCACCGAATTCAACACTATTATGGTTGCTATACGATCCTCTCCAGTACCCTTTAGTATTTCCTTATGGAGAATCAGGGTGGCATCAAGGCATATATAAGCAGTCACCCAATCGACAACGTCGCGAACAACCTAATACACTTCCGATTAATGAAGTTCTCGTTCAAGATGTTGATGATTTGTTAGAAGCTGAGCAGCAAGGTCAGTACTATTAAAAAATGTTGAGTTAATCTTTCGTTAAGCGTACGACATTACGCAAATAATTTTTCTTTATTAGCTTTTATGCGGTAATTAGCTTTACTCGTTATAATTTGCAGACGCGCGGTCTTCCAGTTCTGACAAAAAGGTGTCTTGCAGAGAATACTATTGCTATAGGCTCCAAATTCGAATATCTTATAGATCAATTTTGCTCCACAGTGGCCGCCTACTACAACAGTACACAATCGACATGTACATCAAAATAGAGAGTACACGACTTGACCACTTCCGACTACACCAGGACAAATTCGAGCGGAACTTTATCAAGGAATAGTTGATAGCATGAACCAGGGCCAAACGCAAAGTTCTAACATTGGTCGTCGTTTCATCTTGCCTCCATCTTTTATAGGTGGTCCACGAGATAGACGTCGCAGATATCTTGATGCGGTGGCGGTAGTCCACCGATATGGGAAGCCTGATATTTTCCTCACAATGACGTGCGACAACTGGTGGCCAGACATTCAACAAGAACTTCAGCCTTATGAAGAGGCGCAAAACAGATTTGATCTTAGCGTCAGGGTCTTCCACTCTAGACTAGCAAAACTGAAGAAAGACATTATTAAAAACAAATTATTAGGCAATGTGGCCGCCTTCGTCTATGTAATTGAATTTCAAAGAGAAGTTTGCGCTATGTTCATTTCCTTATTATTTTAGATTATAAAAACAAAATTAGGAACCCTGATCGAGCAATATGATATACACGTATGCACTAAGATACCTGACAGAAATGAAAACCCCAATCTCTATGAAACTGTGCTGAGGCATATGATGCACGACCCTTGTGGAGATCTAAATCCAGCCAAGTTTGCATGAAAGATGGGAGTTGTAAAAACCATTATCTTCGAGAGTATGCCGACTTTACAACAAATGGTCGTAACTCATATCCTATATATCGGAGGCGTAATAACGGTAGAGTTGCCACAATCAGAGGGAAGACGCTGGACAACACATGAGTTGTTCTGTACAACCCATTCTTACTGGTTAAATATGATTGCTATTTAAATGTTGAAGTATGTTCTACAATCAAAGTAATCAAATATTTGTACAAATATATCTACAAGGGCCATGACCAAATTCAGTTCAATGTATCAAATGTTGATAATACGTCTTTTATGGATGAGATAACTTCCTTTCAGTCCGCCCGATGGGTGTTTCCAAATGTTGTCCCCCTGCAGTTGCACCTCCCTAACATTCAAAACGTTATATTTAGAGAAGTGGAGACCCTGCAAAAGATTATAGACGAGTACGACAAAAGAAAAACAACGTTAACTACCTTTTTTTAGATGAATAAGAAGGACCTCCACGCACGCTCATTGTTGTACACCAATTTCCAGAACATTATATGTGGCATACAAAAAGGACGGAAAGGTTCTCGGCGCAACGGAAAAAAAGGATTCGCCATAGGACGAGTTATCTATGCCAACCCAGTTGAAGGAGACCGGTATTATTTATGCATCTTGTAACTGAATGTTCGCGGCCCGCAATCCTTCAAAGATTTGCGTACGTCCAAAGGAGTCCAACACTCCTCTTTCCGTAACGCAACATATCAACGAGGACTTCTAGAAGTTGATGACTCAATTGAACAATGTTTAGAAGAAGTTGTGCCGTTTCAGATGCCATATGTGCTACGATGATCATTTGCAACTCTCTTAATTTAATGCCAACCTAGAAGTCCAAGGTCCTTGTGGGACAATTTCTACGCATCGCTCTCAGAAGATTTTAGCCGCTCAAACCCTAGAGATGGTAGAAAAGTTCAGAACTTGAATTTGCAAAACATAGCTTACCTCGTGGAGTCAATGGGCAAAGATTTTAGCAAAATTGATTTCCGTGCGCTCAAATTAAGCGAAGATTTTGAAGAACAAAAAATGAGGGAAATTGAAGAAGAAATGTCGATCCCCATATCCATTGCTGATATTGATGTTGTTCATTTACTGAATACTGAACAACAAGTTGCATACGACATAATATACCGCCGGATTTTGCAGAATAAACCAGTGGCGTTTTTGAGAACGGACCTGGAGACAATGGTAAGACCTTTCTTTATTATGCTCTTTTAGCAAATGTTCGTATGCAAGGTATGATTGCAATTGCAGTGACCACTTCTGGAATACTTGCATCCAATATGTCGCGTGGTTGCACAACAAATTTTCGTTTCAAAATTCCTCTTGATGTTGATGAAACTAGGAGCACACAGATTTCAAAACAGGGAGCACTTACAGAATTAATCAAAAGATCAAAGCTGATCATCTGGGATGAAGCATCAATGAGAAAACGTCAAACAATTGAATATTTTGAAAGGCCATTGCGTGACATATGTTCATCTAATACAATATTTGGTGAAAAAATTGTTGGCATGTCTTCAGGGGAGATTTTAGACAGGTCCTGCCAGCTATTCCAAAAAGCACTTTGCGCGAAGCTGTCATGCAAGCTTTGTTATGTCTCCACTTTGGATGATGTTTGTCACGTCCCAAGATTAGCACTAGAACATAACAGACGGCAACCCACGAGCGTAGGCTAAGCCTTTCTTAATATTCAAATGTCAAATGTATAAGCGAAATATTACATATTATTAAACATGCGAAAAATACAGTACAAACGGTAAATAAGGCCATTTATTTAAATTACAGGGCTAGACTGGTCGGGTATCTCACTCAAATTCCCCAGGCCACTTCAAGCTAGTGATGGTCACCTGAAAAGAGTTCATTATTGAAAGGGTCAGCTCAACGGCTCAGTAAAAGACAGTCTCTAATTAACCGGATCAAGCAAGTGCCAAAACAGAAAGAGTAAGTAATAATTCATATAGTACAATAATTCTCAAGAGTGGGTAGTAATTGTTCTGGTTATTTCAGAAGTTCTCGATCAGTGCCAGTTTAATCCCTTGGCAGGGCCAGACGGATATCCTCAGTTCACAGTTAGTCAGAACATATAACTAGCCACAATTCAAAGTAGTTTAGAAAATATTCATATTTCACAGTACTTGATCCTCTTTCAAAAATAAGCATTTATAGAGTATACGGAAAATAATACTATAAGCTTAATCAGAAAAATTCCCTTGCCTAATTCCTGAATTGCCGTGAGATTTCTTCTGTGCATTCGCTCGCTCTAAGTAATAAAAATCGCGTAAGTTATTACTTAAGATTACTTTGTTATTCCAATTATACAGTTGATTAGTCTGGTAAATTTACCGTCCAAGGGTCCAACGACGTCTGTATTCTAAAAGTGATGATTATCTAGTCAAATTGTAAATTTACGATTTATCGTCCTTCAACGGAAATTATTCACTCTAAGATTATTTTCACCACTGGGGTAATTTCGCCGGGTTACTTTTTAATCATGGAGTTACTATTTACCACTAGCATATTAATATTTAATCTCAGGTTAGTTGTAAATACGGTGACGTTCACAAACTAGGGTAATTCCGCCAAGTTACTTGTACCGTAAAAACTATTCGCCACAAGATTAATCAATTATCGAAAACGTGTATGAAAATAATAACGGCGTTGTCTAGCGATAATAATTCTATAACAGTTTAAGAAATTATACCTTGGTTATGTTAAGTGATGATGACTATTTCGACAGAGCCTGGCTAATATCTTATCACTTTTCCCACTTACGCAACGACTACTTATTTCGTAAATTATTTTCACGAAATCTTATAACACTCGTAACTCACTTTATATGTGGTGTGCTTATGGTGTGAAGCACTTCAGTTTAATGTCACTCTTCGATTGTTGTGTGTCGAAAAACGATCAAAGGATGAACCTATTTATAGGCAACTGAAGCAGGCGATCGAAGTAGTAACACCAAAGTGTGCAGAGGATGCAATAGGAGTTCTGCAACGAAGGATTGGTTATCCTAAAAACTAGGGGAAATGACAAGCTTGGCTAAGGCTTTACTTTTTCTTTTTTTCTTTTGTTTCCTTCCCTTTTGATTTGTCTTTTCTTGTTTCTTATTCAACAATTTCCTCCTTACGCAATGTCAACAGTATCACAACCTGCAACATTATCACTACTACTATATTTTAGGATGTTAAAGTATGGGTCATCACAATGCTCGAAAGAATCTGATTGACTCAAAATATGAGGGCATTTCATGATCCTTTCTTCAATGATTTCGTGCTACAAGTTGGAAATGGTACACCACCATGTGAAAACCACCGGGAGATGCTTTTGTCGCCATCCATTGCCGCACACTGTAGAGATAATACAGCTACAATTGAGCATTTGATCCAAAGCGTCTACCCTGATGTCAAAGACATTCTCTCAAACCCTCATCTTGCCTCATCAAGGGCTATTTTAACTCCTAAAAACGACGACGGTGAAAAAATCAACTTCATCTTAGTGTCATGTCAGCCAGGAGACCCATTTGAATACAAAAACTTTGATGGGGCCACTAATGAGTCACCAGAATAATATCCTACGGAATTTATTAAATACACTTCAACCAAGTGGGTTTCCTCCCCATCATTTAACATTGAAGAAAAACAACCCAATTATCCTCCTTCGAAATCTTAATCCAACATCAAGTTTATGTAACGGCACAAGACTCATATGCAGGGCGTTCTTCCAAAACGTTATTGATGCGGAAATTTCCACAGGGCACCACAAGGGAGAACGTGGGATGTATTCCATTTAAGCCTTCCATAGTGGATAAATATCCATTTCAGTTCAAGAGGACGCAGTTTCCGATCAGATTAAGTTTTGAAATGACAATAAATAAAGCACAAGGTCAAACTCTTGAAAAAGTGCAACCAATATTTTCTCATGGTCAGCTATATGTTGCCCTTTCTCATGCCAAAAAGAGCTTAGACATCAAAGTCGGAATAAAACCCATCGCCAACGATGAGGACAGTTGGAGAAAGACTAAAAACATGGTGTGCTATAAATCCTTCAACGATTCGGCATCTTCTGAAAGTCTGTCCACGAAGGACATAGATGCAAATAAATAACCAGTTTATGCTTTCAGTTCTAGAGTGTTCTTCTTTACTACTACACAAATCCACTGTACATCGAATAAATAACCAGTTTCTGCTTTCAGCTTTATATTGTTCTTCTTCACTATTATATAAATCCACCGTATATCTAGACATGTGACTAACGGTTGTTTATTCTTTTGCCATTCTCATTAACCTATGGTAACATAAATGTACATATCAATCGTCACTTTCTTCTATCCTTATTATCCTCCAATATACTATTTTACTCTTTATCAATTCAGATGTTTAAATATGTTACAATAATAACGACGAAGTAAAGTAGATTTTGGGAAAATCGTATAATTTTTGTGCATTTACACACGCATTCCAAGTTTATATGATTTAACCAATATATTACATATATTTCCCTCATTGTCTTAGACACATGTTGGCAAATATATTGAGTTACGAATTGCATTAAATAAGATTTACTTATGACTACTGATAATGAAATTTGTTTTCACAGACATGGCTCCCACCTACATCAAATTGTGCGACTTATATGAAGGTAGTTACTATTATACAACAAGAGCGACTTTAACTCGCCTTCTGCCTGCCAAAATGTCTGCTGCCGGAAATGTTAAGATGCAAAACTTGCTCTTCGAAAATGAGGTTCACACATAACTAACATCAAGCACATCATATATTTTGGATTAATTATGTATAACATAATGTTTACCATTTCTGGATACTCAGATGCGAGCTACAATTTTTGAGCAAGACATCGATCTCTTTAAAGACACTTTCCAAGAGGTTTAATATGAGATAACAAATGTAAAAATCGGTCGTGTCTCAAACAACTGGAGGAGCAGCTCCCCAAGTCCGTATCAAATGGTGCTGAAGACAACAACTCGGGTTGCTGAGGTTCTGCGTGAGCACCCCGTTGAGGACAATACTTTCTACTTGGTCCCACTAGACAATATTGAACAACATATAAGGCAATCATCAAGAGTTGGTAATTATTCGCGCTTAATATTATGAACACGTTTCGAATATTTCTGATGCAATTACAATTAGTACACTTAACCCCATATTATTGATCGTTTAATACTTACCATGACTCAAATATTATGGTTATTGTGGTCCGAGTTGATCCTACTCGAAAAAAGCGATCTGCAAAAAGGGGGACCACTTTATGATATAGAGATATTGTAGTTGTTGACACCACGAAGCACCTTTTTTTAAGATACTAATTTTGTTGACATTATTATATAGAGACAAACATTACATAATAATTCTATACTTTTATAGGTTAAAGCCCTTCGTTTGAGCGGTCTTCCACGGCTTCATTACAACGAAAACTGGAAAATTAGCAGAAAATTTGACTCTCTACCTGTTATTCATGTCTTTCGTGTTGTAGTTTTACATATCAAGGTTTGAATTGTGCACCACATTAACTCAGTCAACACATAACCAACAACGTACTACATTGCTCATGGCATTTCTATAAGTACAACTCCTGGTTCCACAATAAAAAATACGACCTCGATACACTAGGAGTAAATAATCTGCAAGAATGGTAAATTACATCTCCTTTGTTTTAAAATCCATAACTAAATACATGCCAAGAGATAACCATATATACTCTATTTCTAGGGCAACCAGCGCAGAAGAATTGGAAGAAGTAAGGAGGACTTTTCAGTAACCCCCGAAGAAGATCTACAACAGGGCGATATTCCTATTGTCCCTATTAACGCACTATCAAAACAACAGGTTCTACAATATAACAACAACATTAGAATTCTATAAATTAATTTTTTAACACAATAAACTACTACAATCGATCTTTGCAATTAACATCTACATGTTCAACAGTCAGAAATGGTCATAAAAGTTCGTGGAAAGATAGTTGTCATTACCAACAAAATCCCCATAGTTTACACCGATTGTAATAAATGCGGAAGATCAACCAGCGAACAGGTGGACACTGATTTCACGTGTTATGGACCTACGGTCGAATCTCGTCTCTTGTGCACTACGATATCTTTGTAAATGGTATATACTCATGACATAGATATTTCATATCAACAGATGCGTTGTTAAAATAGAGTTCTCTGATGAGAGTGACGGCGGAACGTTTCCTCTATTCGGCCCTATTGGTGAGCAGTTGCTTGGTAAAAAGGCAACAAAAATTGATTGCTTATCGTTAGAGGTATGATAAATGAATTTTCATATATATAGTCTTCATAATAATATTGCCTACAATTTGTGCTAATGAGATCATAAATATTTATATGAACTTTTAGGAAATGAGGGTATTAGTTGAAGAAGTTATGCTCGATGCTGATGCGGAATCCGGAAGCGTTTTAGTAATTAAAGAACTTACAAATAACATTTTTTTTGTAATGATCAAGATTTTATAAAACCGGGATGAAATCCCAAACCATTACAAAAATGCTAGCCTATACCTTGAATTGCCAGAAAAACAAATCAAAGCATGGTAGCAAGAGTATCCTCGGGAATTCCTAAATTAACATACATCATCCTAACTGCTACTATGTAGCTAATTCTATGAATTAAATCCTCAACACTTCTTTTCTTTCTCCCTGAATATCCGGTTGTTTCTTTCCTGCCAAAGCTCATATACTGTACACATCAAAGCACATCTATTTCTCCTTTGCTTCCACCGTCTTCCTTTATTGTGCCTCTTAAACCAATTCATTTCTTGCTTAAGATTGGAGATGCCATGAGAGAAGTGATACTTGGCAATCATCGAACCCCAAACTCTCCTAGAGAACCTGCAGCCAAAGAACAGGTGGTTTGTAGTTTCTATACTTCCACAACATAGGATACATCTATTAGCAAGCTGAAAGCCTCGTTTGCAAAGATTATCCATAGTAGCTAGGCTTTTTTGCAGTTCCATTGAGCATATGAAGCTAAGGCATGCTTGGGGATTATAGCACTATCATAGATGGTTTTGTGCCAGAATTTTGTCTTGCTCCCTTTCTCTGAAGACATTATAAATGTCATTGGTACTCTTTGCCTCAGAGATTAGACTTTTAGCATTATCGATCCCTCCCGGTACAGTAATGAGATTATCCCTGATGTGGATGATATTTCTCCAACTACAGGACCAGGAAGCTTTATTTTCCATTCTCCACAGATCCTTGCCCCCTGTTATGTAAGCTTTAGTCCACTGAACCCATATGCTTGTATTTTGATGCTCAAGCTTTTTAATCCATTTTACTAGGAGTGCTTTGTTCCAGCTGAGCACTTCTCGGATGTCAAAGCCTCCCTCCTTACGGGGTCTGCAGAAACTCTTCCATGATTTGAAGACCATTTTCCTTTCTCCTTCCTTAATACCACAAATGAAGTCTTTGCACATACTATTAATGCTTTTGATAATCCCTTTAGGCAGCGGGATACTTGCCCCCCAAAAGTTTTGCAAGCCAAAAATTACTGAATTAATCAACTCCACTTTCCCTGCATAGGAGAGGAGATGATTTGCCTAGTGATCAAGCTTTTGTTTAATTTTGCTTAGGAGGGGTTGGAACATGCTAGAGGTGAGTCTGGCATGATATAGAGGCACCCCTAGGTAACTGAAGGGAAAGGAACCTTCGGAGAAACTTGTGGCTTCCTTGATAAGTTGTTTAACCTCCTTAGAGACCCCTCCATAGTAGACCTCAGTCTTGAGTGGATTAGCTTGGAGACCCCTCCTTAACTTACAAATAACATTATAAGAGCTATTTTTGTGTTTAGTTGTGTTTATGTGTTTAGAATAGAAATTAAGCGATATGGATGCACAAGAACGACCTGAACTTGTACAAACTAGTTGTTTACACCTAAGACTACCCCGCCTTAAGTAATAAACAGTCGATAACAAACCGCAATTAGTTAATCAACAAAAGAATTGAAAACCTATCAATTCTACAATGAAGATTCAGCTTTGAACTTCAAAAGTGTTTGTTATTTCAATTTCAAGATGTGTCATTACAACTGAGGTAGCCTCTATTTATCGGCTTAAAAAACACTATGAATTAATAAAGAGCACAAGAAATCTGGTCTAACAAGGGAAAATGCACCAGACTCGTAACTCACACAAAGCATGGAATGCAAAAACAAAAAACTAGGCAATAACGGAAAACTGTGACAGGTGTGGGTTGTTGGGGCTCTAACTTCTTGCATGCTTGTCCCCTGATGCTCTAAGAGGTGGCATTGGAAAGATCTTAAAGAATTCTAGCACATTGATTTTGAATGACTCAAAAATATGCAGTAACCAAGAAGTTATGACAGAAACAAATTGGCATTGGAAAACTGTTCCGTTAGAAAATTGGCTCACGCCTATAGCAACTCTCAAGAATCATGTCCAAGTAAGTAAAGTGACATAACTTTGACCCAAATGACTAACATAATCACAAGTAGGACTTACTGAGTTAACCATAAGAAGTTCATCACTAGTCTCACTCGATGAGACGTTACTTGCTCCCGCATCAGCTGCAGCTAATAATGTTTTCGCCATACAATTAAATACCCATATGGGTGATCCTCAGAAACAGAAGTTATGTTGGAATGTGAAATGGATCGAGAAAGTTACTCCATTATAGTGCTCAACATAAAAGACACGTTTGTTTCAGATGTAAAATTTTAAATAAGGCATATGATGCCACAACGACCATCTTTACCTTTGCAATTTTGTAAATAAATAAAGTTAGTCCATAGTAGTGTTGAACCCATAAGTCCTCTAGCTTTAAATGTAAAACATTATATAAGGAACAACATGTCACGACAAGCACTTCTGCCCTAACCGTTTTGTACATTAAATGTAATAAATTCATAACAAACCAGGTAAGTTACGACTTGTATGAGTTTGGGTGAGAAAAACTGCATGTAATCAAAATCGCCCATCGATTACAACGGGTATAATGGATTTTGATTACAATCTCCGAGTTTAAAAACTTGAAGATAATATTTTGACTCCAATTACATAACTTTTTGAAATGCGGTGCCAAATTGTGATTTTAAAGCGGAAAAATTAGGAATTTATGATGCATGTATAAATGTCACAAGACTCGCAACTGTTAATTCTCTAACTTTGACAATTAAATATTACATGTCCACCTGTTAGCATCGTTTGTAATCTTAGTGTCTTCATATGTTCAATTACAAAGTACACACCTGCAGATACACATCAAATAAAAGAATACACATCTAACTACATCTACACATTTCGAAGATCATATGGTTATCCCATCAGCTATTAAAATGACAAATTCATGTGAAAGCACATATGCTAACACGTCTATCCAACTACAAGGGCAACAAGTTCGTCACAAGTACACTGATTTTTAACACATTCACATAACAAATTACACGTATATCCAATATCATCCACGTGTACACGAATTAATGTAGGAAAATATACGTGGTTCATAAACACAATCACAATGACACACAGGGACGGAACTAGAAACCAAAACCGAGGGGGGCCAAACTTATTATATGTTTGTATAATAATTTCTAGTATATATTAAAAAATCTTCAAATTATCTTGTTCTATTATATGTCTAATCCAAACATTTTTCGATTACCAAAGTGAGGATCCATCAATATAACTAAAAAGAATGCTAGCATCTTGAGAAAAATGGACATTCAAAAAGTAAATAAAAATAAACAAACGAGGGCAAAAAACATAAAAAGTAAATGGCCACCATGGGATTCGAACACTAGTCCTCTAGTGAGAGATAGTAGTAATTGCTGCCTAATTGACCGACTGAGCTAAGCAATTAAAGTTGTCTATTACTACAATATAAACTATTTATTGTAATTTTGGCTGGGGCCATGGCCCACTTTGGCCCAACAGTAGCTCCGCCTCTAATGACACATACACATAGACATGATGTAACCGACATATCAACCCAACATGTGAACAATAAGGCCTATAAATTACCATACGTTTCTTACCAAATTATTAAACCAAATAGAAGCCTAGCCTTGTACTATATTCCTACATATACACATACGTAATGGATAACCAACGTCGCCCAATAGAAACGTGCAAAATTACCTCGTGCAAAATAATCAATATAAAAATGTTAAACGACATACTAAAGCAACTGAAATTACCTCGTGCAAAATTTGGAATTCACGCAGTCACATATGACGAGTATAAAGCATATGTTCAAATCTGAGGAATAGGGAACCCTGCAAAAGTGGTAAAGTTAATTGGAACATCATCCAAGCTTATCGGTCTATCACAGCAAAATTGTGTTTACAAAGCTATAAGATTTCTTCGTGTTGTCTATGCATTCGACGTCATAGACTTTAATTACTATGAAATCCAGATACTGCACCACAATTACCATGTTTTAGAAGATGAATACAACAAAGTAATGAAGTTGCACTCAGTTGCTGTAGAAGCGACGTCACTTTAAAATTACATCCCAACAAACAAGCCAGTGTAAAACATATGTACATTTGTACACAACAAATAAAGAATAGATGTACATGCATTTAAATGACATCTGAATAAAAAGGTTACTTGTTTTTAAAACTTACCAACTAGTTAGAACCAAATAAGCACAAATAAGAAGGGAGCATAATTAACCCAATCAATTGGGATTCCTAATTGGGCAGGAAATTTCGGGGAAAACGAACATATAAACGGCCAAACAGATTGAATTGGATCTAAAAGACATACATTAAGGCTATTGTTGG
The DNA here is from genome assembly GCA_963680865.1 of Spergularia marina. Classification (NCBI taxonomy): domain Eukaryota; kingdom Viridiplantae; phylum Streptophyta; class Magnoliopsida; order Caryophyllales; family Caryophyllaceae; genus Spergularia; species Spergularia marina. The sequence continues at coordinate 7,446,075 of OY804561.1, forward strand.
GGTGAGTTCGATTTGGGATAGATCGCGATAAACCTTGGTTTCATGCGCTCACAAACAAACGGTCAAGGGGGGCCCGGCTTTCGCCAGGCGACGCCCCTCCGACGCTCAAGTCTGTGTTGAGTTCGTAGGATGGGGTAGTCACAAAGTAAGATAGTAGTAGAGTAGAGACAGTATATATTTTGTGTGTCCAAAAAGTCCATTGATTATGACAAATGAGGGGGTATTTATAGGGAATCCAAGGAATAACCAAGGTACCCCTAATCAATCATGATCCTTCATTCTACCAAGATCTGATGGCTAGTTTCTTTTGGGCTTTGAGAGTATCACATGGGCCTTTTCCAAGGATCACTTTCCTAGGGGCTGTGACCCATTTACAAAAATGTGTGCAACAGTTATCTCATTTATTAGAGATAAGAAGGAAAATAAAAGGAAGGGAAATGACATGTGAAGGAAATGACAAACAATCTTATCTTATCTTATATATTTATAAACGAAGCTTTTTTCGGGGACATTGAAGAGGTCTAGAGCCTTTCGAATTTTCTTAGAGCTTTTGGTGAATAAGGAATTAATTTATATTATGGAATTGTTGTTATATACCATATGTGAGTTTATGATAATCATGTACTAAATTCATATATTAATTATGGAAATAGAGTATGCCAAACATAAGCTTATGGTATTATTTTGAGAGGTGTTATTCGTGACCCACCTTATTACTAATATCGCCCGCACAATACCCAAGATACCCTTGTTAAGTTGAAATATCTACGTTATTAAAACACTTCACGTCTGATTCTCAATTAAACCATTCTCATTCTCATTCCCCCAACGAACTCTGCTCACTCAATCTCACTTGCAAAAACAATGAAAACAAAAAAACTACTCACTCATTAATCTCACCATCTTTTCCAACGAGGGGCAACCCCCAATTTTCAATCACCAACATACAGCTCGCCGATGTAAGCATCGCGCCAATATTACACCTCTATCAACGTTGTCATTTATGTAATTGATTTCGTCATTTGGGTAGTTTTTTACAAATCAATTTGAGTTTCGTCTTAGGGTTCCCCAAATTAATTAAGTTGAGTTTGCTTTGGGTATGTTTGATCACCATAGTGGTCCTTATCTTTTCTGCGAGCTGCATTTCCACCATAGTGTGATTTGGGTATGCTTGATTGATATGATGATCATGCATGCTTGATGTAGGTTAGGTGTTCCCTCTTGGGGATTGAATTTTCCATATGTGAGGGTGCTTGATGATTATCATGTTTTCAAACCTACAACAAATTACTCCGTATAACATTAGAAATCAATTTCAGAATTATCGTGGCCGGTTTAGAATGTCGACATCGTATTGACACATTGAGTATCAAATGAAAAGTTTGTTTCTTTTCTAATGAAATTATGTAATCCAGCATTTAAAGCATACTTGCTCGATCAAGATCTGCTAAATTATCTCAAATTATCTCTTCGATTGCAATATTTGTAACATTAGATTTATAGTAGTAAATGTGGTAGTGGTGTTGATGGGTGTTAGGGTGAGACCTAAAAGATTGTGTATGTAATTTGAGGTAGAAGGGTTTAATTAGAAAATGCTGAAAAAAATTAGGCGATATTAGTAAAACTTGGGCGACGAATAGCTATTCACATTATTTTATATATTATGGTAAGATAATGTTCCATAAGCCAAAAGTGTAATATGACATTTTCTACTTTTTGGTACATATAAGCACCAAATAATGACATCTGGATTTGGTATACTAATACTAATAACTTGAGTGACCCTATTATGAAAATTATTTATATACTAATACTAATAACTATGAGTGACCCTACTATGAAAATAGATTTACTATATGTATGTTTAAGGTAATCACATAAAGAATTCTTATTATCTTATCTTATCTTATCTTATCTTATCTTATAGTATATATTAAAAGCTGTGTTAGAGGCAACGACAACGTTCACCGGCTTCAGTTAGGCCATTTCCAATGCCACGTGGCATGTCTCTTCAATTTCCTTTTAAAAAATTCATTTGAAATATCTTTTATGGTAAAGAGTATAGTGATGTTTTCCATATAAAAAAAAATTCACAATATTTTTTATTATAAAAAATCAATGTATACTATTAATTGATTTCATCTTTACCTTATTATTTTGTACCTTCCTTATTATTTATTTGAAGAATCACATCATCTATATTGAAAATGAAAGTTCTATAAATGACAAATTTTAATGATAAAATTATTTGTTCACAAAGAAATAAAATGATAAAATCTATTTCTGGCGTAGCCCGGGCAGTAAACTAGTATATTTATAAACGAAGCTTTTTTCGTGGGCATTGAAGAGGTCTAGAGCCTTTCGAGTTTTCTTAGAGCTTCTGGTGAATAAGAAATTAATTTATGTTATGGAATTGTTGTTATACCATCTGTCAGTTTATGGTAATCATGTATAAAATTCATATCTTAGTTATGGAAATGTAGTATACCATATATAAGTTTATGGTAGTTATTAAAATAATATTGTGGTATGACATTTTCATAGTCTTGAATTATTTTATATGTTATGTTAAGATAATATTCCATAAGTCAAAAGTCTAATATGACATTTTCTTCATTTTGGCATATATAAGCACCAAATTATGACTTTTAGATTTGAGATACTAATACTAATAAGTATAAGTCACCCTACGATAAACGAGTAGCAATTTAACTTATTTAGATGAACTTCCCAATACTAACAATTATAAGTCAACTCCATAGAAAATGCTTGCTTGAAGCCCTACACTGTAAAGGTTATGATGAATAAAGAATTAACCAAGTGTTATGAAATGTAGTTAACATATGTAAGTTCATGCTAATCATATAAAGAATTCATTTACTACTTACGAATATGCGGTTACCATGTGTAAGTTTATGGTAATTGTGAAAAGATGAATCAATATAAAAGTTTTCTTTTATGAGTTATAACAAGATAATATAACATAAGTCAAAGTTTTTTTTTTGTAAGAAGGTGAGAAATTTTTATTCATCCAAATATTGGGAATAAAAAGTGATCTTACAAAAAATAAGAGCCCCTAAATGATGCTTAATCTAAGAGACTTTCAGCTACTTCTTCAGTTACTACATTTCTTCTCCAACTATACTCTTAACACAAACTAAGAATTTAATTCTATTAATGATCATTTGGGCGGGTTGCTCAGTTTCCTCGAAACTTCTTCTGTTCCTTTCAATCCAAAGGCTGTAAACAGTTGCAGAAATGCTGCATCTACTCCATTTTGCCCTCCAATTTTTCTGATTTCTGTGTTTCGCAAACCAAGTTGCTTCCTGCTTCAAACTCCATCTCCTTCCCTTTATACCAATCCAATGCAGTATCTTTGACCATATCTGGGCTGAAAAATCACATCCGAAGAACAAATGTCTATGTGATTCTGCTGCCTTTTTGCAAAGAACACACCAGTTGGTAATAGGCAAGCCTCTAGTTCTGATGTTGTCAATTGTAGCTAACTTCTTCTGAATTGCCAAGCTTGTAATGAAGCTGTGTTTAGGAGTCGACACACTGTCCCAAATGGCTATGGACCACTTAACTTTAGGGAGTTTTTCTCAATAAAAATCATAAGCTTGTCTGACATTAAACTTCCCCTGATGCTGCCAACTGAGAATAAGATTTTGAGCCATAGCAGTATCCAAATTTTTGCTTAAGATATAATCTCTGACCTTTATTATCCCTCTCCAGGTTTCAGAATCACTAGGCTTGCTTTTAATGTCCCAGAAACTCTTGCCTTTGAGACAATAAGCTTTGATCCTACTGCACCAAATGCTGTTCTGACTATTCAAAAGCTTCCATATCCATTTTGTCATGTGGCTCTATTCCAGGATAATACTTCTTTAATGTTGAGTCCAGCTTCCTCCTTTGGTGTACAAGCTGATTTCCAGCTCTTAAAGCTCATTTTCCTCTGACCCTCTTCAATGTTCCACAAGAAGTCCTTGCAAATCTTATTAATTCTCTTTATAACCCCTATTGGCATAAGGACACTTGCACATCAGAAATTCTCAAGTCCAAAAATAACTGAATTTAGAAGTTGCACTTTTCCTTCATAAGATAACATCTGAGAGGACCAATGCTTTATGGTTTACTGATTTTCCTAATCATCATCTGGTAGACTTCAGTTTTCAGCCTTTTTGAATGCAATGGGATACCCAAATACCTGAAAGGAAATCTAACTTCAGCAAAACATAAGTCAAAGTTACTTTTTAATATACGTGAGAAAAAGTCTGACATGACACCATTTTCTACATTTTGGTAAATATAAGAACCAAATATTTGTTTTTTTTAGTGATTAGGTCATTTATGATCTGATAAAGATATTTGATTAAATGAGAAATCATTTGATCTGATATGAACATTTCATATGCTAATTGAAATAAATTAATTAAAGTAATTAATTAGGGAACCTTAATTAGCTTGAGATTATTTGCATGAAAATTGATTATCTCTTGGTAAATTAAATTTTGTATGATCTGGTATGAGGCTATAATTAAATCGAAAGTTGTTTGATCTGATTTGCATATTTCAGATGTCAAGTGATCTAAATTAATTAGAAAACAACTTAGTTTAATCAGGTGAGTTATGCCTTAGTGGAAGAAATTCATTTGTATGAGTGATCTCATTGCACTAAAACTATTACTATCAGCCAAAAATATTAGGTCAACTACCTTAGTGTAATCTTTTTTTTATGAATTCTACTATTTCCCTGTGTTGGATGAATCTGGAAATGTGGAAAATCCTACAACGCAAAAGGAATTCTCTTAGAGTTCTGTAAAAGTTTATGCATAGTCCTAAATTATACGGAGTATAATATTCTAAATGTAAATATAATATATCTATTGATAGTGGGATACAACTATGGCCATCATACTGGAAATGAGGATAAAAAGTTTACAATAAAGTTATGACGTTAAATCAAACTTTGTTAAGCTATAACATAATAATTTCGGTAATGGATGGTGCGTATGTACTATATAATATTTTTAAAGTAACCGTGCAACGCACGGGCTTTAAACTAGTTTATGAATATATGCAGTTAATTACCTTATGTTATTTTATGGTAATTCTGAAAAGATGAATCAATATAAAACAAAAATAAATTAAAATTCATATAATTTACTTATGAAAACGTAGTATACCATATGTAGGTTTATGGTAATTTTAAGTTATGGTAAGATAATAAGTAAAACCTATATTTTAATATAAGAGAAAACTATATGACATTTTGGTAAAATATAAGAACCAAATTTTTGTTTTTAAATGCGTCTACAATTAATGAATTTTTAATACAGTTTTTGGCGAATAACAAGTCAGTTATAAGTTAATTTAGTGTAGAAGTGGCCCGCAACATGGATAGTCAAAAAAAAAAAAAAAACATAAAATTATAAAAAGATCCCTCAACAATCATAACCATGGCAAAATTTGTTTGCTAAAGGAGTATATGACAATTAATCACGAAATGGTAAGATAATACAAAGGAATTTTTAACGTATTCATGTAAACTCCTCAATAGCAATAACTACGAGTAAAGACAATTATTTACTCGCTTTAATATATGTGCTATTCTATAATACTATTCTTTTTTTTGTCATCTATGTTTTAGTATATATATATATATATAAGATTAACCGCAAACTACGAATAAATGTAGTGTTTATATTTTTTAATGAATCTGATCTTTTCTGCACATAGCCATAATTAAGCTTTTAAGAAATCTAGAGACATTGAAATTTTATTTCATTTTCAGGTGAAAAAAATTCGATTGGTTTGTAAAAAAATCATTTATAAGTAATGGAAGATAATATTTCTAATCAAATATATTGTAGTCATGAAATGTTAAGATGATACAAATAATTTTATCATGGGTAATGGAAAAATTACATTATATTCCAAATTTAAAATTTATTGTAATCATAAAAAGATAGGATACCGCCTCCTTTCAGAAGTGTAAGACGATTTCATTTTGCGAACTACTCCTAGGGCATTGACTCTTTGTTTCGCAAAAAACTATCAGATTTGCACACTTAAAGTTTTGAAAAATTTTATACATAGTCCTAGAAAATATAATATTCTATTTATAAATATAGTCTATCTATTAAAGAAACAAACACTTATAGATATTTTTATGGAGGTCTAGACAGGCCCTCGAACCATAATATTGAAATTGAAAATATAAGATCTTTAATTGAATAATAAATATAAGTAAATTCTTGATTATCAAACATTTGCAAAGTGCATTTATATATATTACCTCAGTCATAAAACCATTTATCACAAATCTAGAATTACCTTTTATTGTTAGGTAGTTTAAAACATGAACAATTTAACGAAATAGTGCTCGAAAAAAAATGTTAAATAAAATGGGTGGAAAAAAAACTTGTTCAACCATATGGGGTGAACGTCACCCATATGTAAAACCGCCACAACCATTGGCGGTTTCAAGACTAAAAAAAAATTTGTGAATGTGTAAAACCGCCTGGGCCTGTACGTGGCGGTTTTAATTTTCACAAAATTTGAGATTTTTGTTTTACTGTTCATAAGTCTTGAAACTGTCATGCTCCTTGGCGGTTTTACAAATGGGTGACGTACACCCCATTACGTTGAACAAGTATTTTCCCGACCCATTTTGTTTAACATTTGTTTTTTGAGTATTATTTCAAAAACTCGTTCTTGAAACATGACCAAATAAGTAAAGTCATTAGTACGAATCATAACTTTTCATCTTAAGAATTTGTAATGTACAACCTGTTGGTGATAAGGGTAGAAGATATAGTATTCTGAAAAGGGTTTTGTTTAAGTTGAGCTGCTGCTCTTAGTTATTTTATCATGAATCAGATTACTTCATTAGACATTTGATTAGGCTGTCTTATATAGGCTCTACAGATAATTCTAGAGCTACCCTAGGAACTAGGAGTACAACTATTATCTTATATTTCCTAGGACACATTAAATGAGAGATTGACAGATTATTAGAAAACTAGAGAACTCCAGAACTTCAAGTAATTTCCAGAATATGCTAGATGCATATTTAGTGCTGGAAATACAAATTATCTCACAAATTCCCCCCTTTCATTTGTAATTTTCAGCAGCCCTTTGAACTTCTCAAATTTTTCTGTTGTAACTGGCTTAGTAAGCATATCTGCTGGCTACTCATTGGTGTTGATGAACTCCAACTGAATTGAGCCTTTGTTGACCAAGTCACGGATAAAATGATGGCGAATTTCGATGTGCTTTGTCCTTGCATGGAATACAGGATTCTTAGCAAGGGCAATAGTCGACATATTATCGCAGTAGATAGTTGTAGGACCTTTTTGTTCATGACCCAAATCTACCAACATTCGCCGCAACCAAACTGCTTCACAAGCGACCTCTGTTGCTGCTATATATTCAGCTTCCGTGGATGACAATGCCACAGTATGTTGCTTCCTTGAACTCCATGAAATCACCTTCGAACCTAAGCACATAACATATGCAGAGGTGCTTTTTCTGTCATCCAATGAGCCAGCCCAATCGCTGTCGGTATACCCAACTAGCTGATTATTCTCCTCCTTAGTGTATTTGATCCCATAAGAGATGGTGCCCTTGAGGTATCTCAATATTCGTTTTGCTGCTGCAAAATGAATCTTGCTAGGATTACTTAAGAACCTGGACACCATACTTACAGCTTGTGTTAGGTCTGGCCTTGTATGTGTGAGGTACAACAGTGATCCAACAAGGCTTCGATACATGCTGGCATCATCCTTAGCTACACCATCATCTTGCACCAGCTTTTCGTTTGTTGCCATAGGTGTGACAACGGGTTTGCAGTCCTTCATGCAGAACTTTTTCAACAAGTCTTGAGCATATTTTTCTTGAGAGATGAATATTTCTCCCTTGGTCTGCTTCACTTGAATACCGAGAAAGTACTTCATAAGCCCCAAATCTGTCATCTCAAATTCCTCCATCATGCTCCTCTTGAAATCAGCCATCATTGAGGGATCGTTCCCGGTGTATATCAAATCATCTACGTAGAGGCAGACAATGAGAAACTTCTGCCCATTTTTCTTTATATAAAGTGAGGGCTCATTTGGGCTTTTAGTGAAGGCATGATGCATAAAATAGCTGTCAATCTTGCTGTTCCATGCTCTTGGAGCTTGTTTAAGCCCATAAAGAGCTTTCTTCAATCTGTATACTTTCTCCTCCTTTCCAGTCACCTCATATCCTTGTGGCTGCTCCACGTACACTTCTTCTTCTAGCTCACCATTAAGGAAAGCCGATTTTACATCAAGCTAGTACACCTTCAACTCCAATTGAGCAGCCAAAGCCAAGACAAGTCTGTTTGTTTCTATTCGAGCGACTGGAGCGAATGTTTCATTAAAATCAACTCCAGGCTGTTGCGCATAGCCTTTGACAACTAGTCTTGCCTTGAACTTTTGAATACTCCCATCTTCATTATACTTAGTCTTGTAGACCCACTTCAAACCGATCACCTCTTTGCCTTTAGGAAGATCCACAAGCTGCCAAGTCTTGTTTTTCTCAATCATGGCAATTTCATCATCCATTGCTTTCCTCCAAGCATCTTCTTTTGCAGCTTCATCAAACGTGTGTGGCTCACATGTAAATAAGGCAAAGTCACATGCTTCATCAGTTAGAGCTACATGTGACGTCCACTTCCCAAATCGTTTGGGTGGCTTGCTAACTCTTTCGGTGCGTCGTAACGGAGGTGGTGAAGGAGAATCTGACCTGGCACTTGAATTGCTTACTGATCTAGTGCTGGAAGGACTCGAAACAGAACTTGAAGAGCCTGAATCCATCGAGGAAGTGTTAGCATCCTCTTCTGTGGTGTTTGTGGCAGTAGGGCTGCTGTTATGTTGGTCATTGCTGCCAATATCCATGTGAAATGCATCTGGCGCTGCTGGTGGAAGTGAATTTTCATTTGTTGTCCATATCCAAGTTGTTGTTTCATCGAAAATAACATCTCTAGAAACAACAACCTTCTTGCTCTCCGGATTTAGCAACCAGTATCCTTTAGATTCCTCACTATAGCCGACAAACAACATCTTCTCACCTTTCTCATCAAATTTATCCTTATTTGGAGACTGATTTAGAGCATATGCAATGCTGCCAAACACCTTAAGATGTCCAATAGTTCGTTTTCTCCCACTCCAAGCTTCAAATGGAGTTTTGTTGCGAACCGACTTTGTTGGTGATCGATTTAGGATATACACCGCTGTGTGAACAGCTTCTGCCCATAGGCTATTTGGTAGCCTTTTTCCCTTTAGCATGCTTCGAGCCATCTCAACAATTGTTCGGTTCCTCCTCTCGGCGACACCATTTTGTTGGGGGCTGTACCGAAGAGAGAGTTGCCTTTGAATGCCCTCCTTTTTACAATACTCCATGAATGGCTTGTAGATAAACTCTCCACCACGATCAGTTCTAAGTGTCTTCATTAGAAAGCCACTTTGCCTTTCAACAAGAGACTTAAATTGCAAGAAAACACTAAAGGCCTCTGACTTCTTATCAAGAAAATAAATCCACATCATCCGAGTATGATCATCCACAAACAAAAGAAAGTATCTTTTGTTACCCAAAGAGGGAGTTCTTGTAGGACCGAAAATGTCAGCATGGACGAGCTCCAGTGGTGCTTTTGCCCTCCAAGATGTTTTCGGAAATGGGAAGCAATGCATCTTGCCATATATGCAGCCTTCACATACGCCTTTTTGGCCCATGATTTCTGGAAGTCCCATCACCATTTCTTTTTGCTTGAGTAATTGGAGCCCTTTCTGATGCAAATGACCATATCGCAGATGCCATAGGTGTGATTCATCAAGAACTTCACTACTCAACGCAACCTTGGTACAACTTGGCATAACCAGAGGAAAGACTTTATTTCGACTCATTCTAACTTTTGCAATTGCAGCCTTTGTCTTCTTGTCAATGATTTCACAAGCACCGCCATAAAAAACCACTTTGTAGCCCTTCTGTACCAACTGCCCAACACTTAGAAGATTATGGGCAAGACGTGGTACATAGAGAACGTCATTTATGTACTTCTGGTTGCCAGACTTAGATGCCACAGAAATGGTTCCTTTGCCTTCAACACTTTCTGATTTCCCATCTCCAAGAGTGACTTGACTCTTGTGGGTTGTGTCAAGCTGTGTGAATATATCTTTATCTCCTGTCATGTGGTTACTACAACCACTGTCTAGAAACCAAACCTTGTCAGACTTCTCTTCCACGTTCAAACAAGTGTAGAACACTTGGTAGCCTTCCTCTTCATGGAGGAAATTTGCTTCATTTTTCTCCTCCTTGTTTTGATGCCAACAATCCCGTTGAGAGTGATTTGGAGTTCGACACCTTTTGCATCTATAGCGACAATCACGGGACTCATGACCTGATTTCTTGCAAATAATGCAATATGGGCTAGAATTTCTGGTCCTTTGCTGCTGGTTTCCTCTCCTTCCTCTGCCTTTGCCATGAGCAAAAGAATTATTCTCACGAACGCCTTGTCCTTGTTGCCCCTTCTTTTGAAATTGTCCCCCTTTCTTCCATTGCGTGCTTCTGGACAGATTCACTTGAGATTGAAATGCTTGCTCGAGTGGCTGTTTTGCTGACTTTTGTATCCTTTCTTCATGAGCTTCTAGTGAACCCATTAGCTGAAACATGGATAGCTTTGATAAATCCTTTGATTCTTCAACCGCTGCCACAACATGGTCAAATGTAGAGGTTAAACTTCTAAGAATTTTCTCAACAACTCTTTGCTCCGGAATGGTATCTCCGCAACTTTTTATTTGATTAACTATCTCTGTTGCCCGTGAGCAAAAATCTCGAACTGATTCATTCTCCTCCATAGACAAATTGTCAAAGCAGTTTGACGTTTGATGGAAATCACCTTCTCATTGCCTTGAAACTCTTGTTGAAGAATCTCCCATGCCTCTTTAGCCTTTGAAATGCCATATATTCTAGGATATATGGTCTTGCTCACTCCTTGATGAATAAAGCGAAGTGCCTTAGCATCATTTTTCACATTTTCTTTATACCTTGCTTGTTGCGCATTTGTCCAATTTGTCCGATCAGCAGGCGGGTCTTCATAGCCATCCTCAACTAATTGCCACAAGCCTTCGGATATGAAGAAAAACTTCATTTGGCTATGCCAGTAGTCATAATGTAATCCTTCGAAGATGGGTATTTGGCTAGGGGAATAAGCAAATATTGTAGTAGGGGTTGTGGATGCCATTGCTGGCTCTGATACCAAATTTGTTGGTGATAAGGGTAGAAGATAAAGTATTCTGAAAAGGGGTTTTGTTCAAGTTGAGCTGCTGCTCTTAGTTATTTTATCATGAATCAGATTACTTCATTAGACATTTGATTAGGCTGCCTTATATAGGCTCTACAGATAATTCTAGAGCTACCCTAGGAACTAGGAGTACAACTATTATCTTATATTTCCCTAGGACACATTAAATGAGAGATTGACAGATTATTAGAAAACTAGAGAACTCCAGAACTTCAAGTAATTTCCAGAATATGCTAGATGCATATTTAGTGCTGGAAATACAAATTATCTCACACAACCGTGCAAGCATTATTGCAATTATAAGATTTAAAATAACTAATGTATAATCTTTAATTTACGTCATTGATTCAACATAACAAAATATAAGATGACTTAAAAGACACATACAATTAAGATAATATATTTTTTGCTTCGGTTTCGTAAGTTACTATATAAAGTTATTTTGATTTATTTAAATTTATTAAACTTGCACTAAAATTATTAGATTTGAATTAATATAAATTCTTTTGGAATCAATTATTTTACTAGATTCATTATATTTACAACATCTTACTCTCGTGATACGAATATGTTAAAAAGAATAAGTTAAATCATACAAAATCTTACTAACATCAAGTGTAGTAAGTTTAGAAATCGGTATACAACATAGAGAACAAATTCGAAACTGAAACTTATTGTATCTGGTACCTCTATCTTAACCACTATAGCACAATATCTGTCAATTTGTTATTTAGGTTTGTTGCTGTGAAATAAATGTATATATCTTGCACAGTTTGTGTTCAGTTTTGTTTAGTATTGACATCTTTATACTTTTGTACTGAGATATAAACATGTAAAACGATAAAGGTTGGTTAAAGTAAGTAATGGAAGTAAATGGTTTTATGTAAAAAAATTAATTAATTAGTTAGAACATTAATGTCATGTAAGCATACAGTGAGAGCACTTAAAAAATGGATTAATCAATAGTTCTAGATAAATGGTAACTTGATTTCGTTGTTACCTTCGAAAACTTTATTTAACTTCAATAATTATAATGATTTTGGCAATGAAAAATGCCTATATAATATAAAATATTGTTAATGTCACCGTGCAATACACGGGCTTTAAACTAGTAATCAGTATATTATAAAGCACATGACAAGAATAGTCATAATTGAAGGGGGATCAAATCAGCAAAACAATCCCTTTCCAGAAACATCATTGGTATATAGCATCAACTTAGCCACTTTACATCAGGATGAATCGACATGATACAACGTCCATAGAAGGCAGCAAATGTGAAACAAGGTCGAGACTCGAAATGCTTTTCATGTTTTTAGTGCAACTATAGCTAAAGGGGAAGACTCTAGAAAAGAACACCTAGCTAGGTCATCATCAAGCACCACCCATTGGAATATCGCTAGCAGTAGAGTTGGCCTGATTCACTCCTTCACCTGCTCCAAACGCAAACTGTTGTGGCGGAACATCTAGAGGGCGGTCAAAGATGGAGGAACCGGAACTAGTGTTGAAAGATGGGGGGGCAGGATCTGCACCAGTCTTTGCAAAGCCAAAGCTGAAGGAGTCTGATGGGAGTGCAGCAGCCTCATTAGAACCAAAAATATTTCTCTCGTACTCCTGCAATTGCTCTGTGACAGCTAACCAAATCACAAAGGATAAAACAATTTCAGAACTCAGAACTGGAAGACATTAATCCTACTGTATTTAGCATGTCCAGGGCACATAAATTAACGAACAGGGAAATCAAGTTTTTGACAACTGAAGAGCATGTGGGTTTAAACATATTGCTGCAGGAACGCAAGCGCTACAGGTAAAAAGCAAGCCCTTGACTTGGTAGGAAGAGAGTATCAAACACAAGTTTAGAGGAACTTTCTAAAGGGACTAACCTTGAGTAAGCTCAACCAATGGCCTCCGTTCTTTAACCCATTGGTAACTCTGTGCAAACCTCCAGCCTTTGCACTTCATCAAGTAAGCAATCACTACAGCAGGTGATCTACAACATAATCACCACACAGTTAGGAAATGCAGTAACAGAAGAAGTTAATGTAAGTGCTCGGCTGTGCCGATGTATAAGGTGGTGAATAGTACACGTAAAAAAAAAAAAAAAAAAAAAAAAATCATCAGAAGCACGGGAAGAGAACGCGGATGGCGTATTGACTAATATTTCAGCAACCAAATTGTAGACACTATAGTATGGTCAAATTACCCAAATTATGTTACCATGAAGCTGGAGTAGACAACAATTACAAGCCAGAGTTGACACATAAATTTCATTCCTTATTTTTCATGATCACCATATTATGACATATTCACATATTATGACTGCTATTCAAATCACCATTGGCAAATTCGCATGTAATATCAATTTATTTAGCATATATTATACTGAATCTATTCAGGTGACCTGGCAAGCAATGATATTAAGGATGACATAGTGCAGCAGTTGGAAGGGAACATGAAATATTTTTAGAAAGTACAGAATATCAACCTGCTCTTTCCAGTCATGCAATGGACAAGAACACGAGCTTTCTCATTTTCACACTTTTCTGCAAGATAGAGGAAAACCGCAAGTGTTAATACTAAAATAGAAAACATTCTTCAAAAGGAGAAACATACATATGTTAAGCCACATATAGTTAACGACGTATCTCATCGCAGCACGCAAAACAGATGAGTAGATAACGATTCCAGAAGAAAATTTTCAGAAAGAAAAAATGCAGGTTCAATGTTTTGTAACATATAAGCATGATGCAAGATGATCCACAGGTTATAGGCAGATATTCTCTTAACAAACAGGATACAGTGGAACAAAATCTTTCTCAAAGGAGCAACTTTCTTTTTTAATGTTTCTTCCTTCCAAGTTCACTCACCATTGGTATATATGGCTCGACTGTAACCACATCCTAAAAAATCTATCCGTTAAAAAGTTGGGCAAAGGCCTTCTTCATAGACCGTAAGAGACATTCAGCAGTGCTCCAAATAGACAAGCATATCTTGAACAAGATATTTCTCACGTTGACAGTGATCCTAGTCCAATTTACATTATAATGCACTCCTAGCTAAGCATGCAACTAACATTATGAAAATGGTGCCACAGTCGTCTGAAAGGGGATAGAATAGCTTCTGGCCACTCCCCACCTTTGTTGGAACCTGTAAGCTCTCCCGTACGGGTAGGTGTACAACTTGTCACACTTAATAGTAACATAACGTGAGTCTGATCCTTTTCACGGAGAACCAATTTCCTAATTGGATGAACCTAAAGTAGGGGTGAAAGGAAGGGAAGGGAGACAAAACCAGAGTGGAAGGAGAAGGAGGGGTTTCCTCCACATCTTTCCCACTTTAAGTTAAAGTGGGAGTCTAGCAGAGGTAGGAGGGAAAATGGTCAGACCCATTAGGAATATGCATAATTGCCACTGTGCCATATCTTTAATAGATCAGAGAAAAGGTACCAATTGAAAATACTAGTCACACAGACATCGTTTTTGATGAACTACTATGGACTCCGGGAAGATTTAAATACCACTCATACTCTTAATATATACAAATTAATGAGATACATTTTAATAGCTTCCACCAACACAGTTTTGTGTTCATACAGTATTCTCCAAACTTGTACTGCAATCAAAGCCGCATACAATTTCTTTAAGCAAAAGATTTTTCATGGAGCCTCAATAATTCTAGTGCCATAATAGACGAATCCCTCATAGTACAAAGAGAAACAAATAAACTGGCAACGGGGAAGTTCATATCAAACCTTTTCTCTGTTAGTGCGCAAATTACTCTAACAAACTCAATTTAAATATCATAGAGAAATTTTAAAGAACAAGCTACAGGGTATAGATGAACTCACCTAAGAATTTGATAGCATCATCAAAGAATAAGGTTTTGTCGTCCTGAAGGGAAAAGTAAACAAAGGAGTTCTTGTATAGGTTTTGACAAGATGGGACAGTCTGCATGCATAATACAAGAACAATACATTAATTCTAGCTAATAAATTAGAATCATAGAAGTAAACAGATTGGCAAGTACTTGAGCTCGGATTAAAACTAAACATATACTTCTTTTTTTCGAGATTCATTGTGGAGATCAGGTATTTATCACATTGATGGTAAAGTAATTCATTACAAAGGGGTTTATAGTATATAAATAGATGGAGTATATGAAGTAATCGTATTGCCACAACAAAAGAAAACATATACCAATGAGCGACTTTGTCGTGTGAATAAAATGGAGTGATCATTGTGAAGTAATGTTTAATTAACGTGACAAGTGCCTACCACTGAATCTACAAAACCCAATCATTTCAAACCAATATACTAGTAAGAATTACCTAAGGTAGCGTTTGGAAACATGAATTTGGAAATTTGTAAACATTTCAAATCCATCATTTGAGAATCTAGAATTCAAATATAAATTCAATGGTTGGGGAGGGTGGGATTTCAAAATGACACCTCATGAGATGTCATTTGTTTTTGGTCTAATTGGATTTGATACAAATTCCAAAGGATTTGACACAAATCCAAATTCTCAAATTCTTGAGTTTACCAAACATGTGACTTGTGTCAAATTTGGATTTGAGAATCAAATTCATGTTCCCAAACACTCTCTAAAAGAAAAGCACACATGAACAGAGTGCTCACAGAAACGAATGGAGCACAACCAAAGGAGTTGCCATGCGGTAAAGGAAAAATTAGCAACATTAGCAATCACATATTCGAGATTTTGGCTGTACAAATGCAAATAAATTTTGTAGCAATAGTGGATGACATTAATATCACAGATAGAGTAATAGACACAGTGGCAGTCTTAGCATAGAGACAAGTTTTAAATCCCTAATCAGTAAAGAAGAAATTTTTTTAAGTTCTTAGACTGAGCACTTGTCGGTAATTCCTCCATGGGTCATCTCATCAAAGACCCTCTGATTCAATCATTGGTAATATTGACTATCGATTTTATCTAAGAATTGAGATTCCAAATCCCTAACATCATCAGTGCCTTCAATGTGGTGTCCTAATTTGTATATACACAGACACAAATCCTTATAACAAACCTACTGCTCAAGGAAGAACTATTAGTCCGTGATATTCTCTCCAGGCAATCATCAGTGCCTGCAATGTGGTGTCCCTAATTTGTATATACACAGACACAAATCCTTATACCAAACCTACTGCTCAAGGAAGAACTATTAGTCCATGATATTCTATCCAGGCAACCGTATAAACTATAAAGTATTAACTAAATTAATTTCGTTTTTGAACACTCGAATTCACACGTCTTCCTCAAATCAGCGACATCAAAAATACTCAACAGACCCACTATATTGTTTTTTAGAACCAAATAAGAACATATAGATACATTAAGGTTATCTCATCTATAAGAGACAAAAAGGAAAATAAAAGGAAGTGACATGTGCGTTAGTGTAATAACGCTTTCGTATACGAAGTATTAAACTTCCCACTATTGATATAACATCGAAGTAATGTAATCAACAACACTCCTGATTCCTGAACTCGCCTTGTAGTCGAAGAACCTAAGAAACTGCCAAATTCTTGCCCTATCTTTCTAAGTCCAATGCATCAAGTTTTAAGCACAATTACATCTACCCAAAGCATACCCCTTCAAAAGGCCGAATCGACACACACTTTGAATTATCAAGAATGGACAAGCCACTAAATCCTCGATTAGCAATCAATCATACAGATACAGCTTAATTTGGAATACATCAAAAATCAACAAAGAACATACAACTAAGCAGGCAGAATTAAACAAACAAAATCACACACAAATATCGAAACAGTCTAAAACAACAACAATCAAGCAATCTACTCAATCAAAAACCAAGAACACCCAAACAAACAAACACAACCAAAAAAACATAAGTTGGAATTCAATAAAAAGAAAAAGAATGAAAGAAAAGAAGGGAAAATTGAAGAAGAAGGAAGGAAGGGAAAGATACAGTACATTGAGAATCCTGGAAATCCCCTGAGCCTTGAGAAGTTCAGAGCGAGAAGCGTTATCGTAACTGCCAAGATACAGGAAATCAGGGAAGATCTCAGAAGAGAAAGCACCAGCAGTCTGAACTGTACTTGTCTTCTCATCTGTTGCTGGCATACGATGCCCACATATCCCACACACTTCTCCCTCTTCATACTTGTGGTAGTGCCCGCATATTAAACATGGGTTCTCTCTCTCCCTCTTCCTCATCTCGATTCTAATTAATTAATTAATCGCTTCTCCTTCAAGTTTCACCAATGCCCAGATCAAAGATTCCTGCTTTTTTTATCGAATCAATTAATTTCTTCTGGGTTTGGTTTGATTTTGATTTTGGGGGATGATGACGGTGAAGGTGATGAAGAAGCAAGCAGAGGGGTTTTACACTCGCAATTTTGGGCTGATTGCGTGATGATTACTACTAATCGAACTCAGCTAACCAAAGAAGTAATAGATTTGGTTTTATAGGTTTGTTTACTTTTTCTTTTTCTTTTTTGAGGTAATTATGAGCCTCTTTGGTATGAAAGAAACTATGAGAATTGGATTTTAAATTGAATAAAATACAATGATACCCTTTTTCATTACCGGAGGAAAATGAAATTTCGGGATAAAGGAGGTAATTTGCATTTTTACAGCTTTTTCTATTTTATTTTTTATTTTTACTCCAAAAAAACAAATAAGTTTACTTCTATTTCCTTTATTTTCCTTCCGCTTCCCATGTACCAAACATCGGAAAACAAAAAAAAGGTAATTTCATTTCCTTTCTTTTCCTTCCAATTCATTTGTACCAAAGAGGTTGTATAGGTTTGTTTACTTTCCATATACTCATTGTTTGGTTTTGAGGTTCAATGTTACTAGTTTGCATGTCCGTGTCACGACCGGGCTTGTCTATTTATAATGTTTATACTTGTTTTGTAAAAATGACAGCATGTTTTATCGTTGTTCTATTTTTACAATGAAGGGTAGTAGGGTACTATAATCAACTTTTATCCCCCGTCATATTTTATTATTATATATTTTTACTCACTCATTGTATTATCATATTTCCACTTTTATGTCACCCATTTTACAGTTTCAATCTCATTATCTCATCACATCTTACATGATGTCATTATACTATTCCGTCACCCGTTATATCACATCATATTCAAATTTATTACCATAAATTAGCCCACCACCATAATATTATCTCTTATATCTCATGTTATAAAATAAATTACCATATTTATTATTTCCATAAATTAGCTAATATGATAATTTATTACCATATGTTAATCAATAATTGTATTTTAATACTATTTTTATGCTCTATCTAATTAATGTATGCCAAGTGTCAACCTAGTAAAGACTTGGTTTCAGGTTTTAATATATAGTACTAGTTTGCATGCACGTGCCACACCCGGACTATCTATTTATGTTGTTTATACTCATTTTATAAAAAAAATTGTAGTTTTATCTTTATTCATTCTAAAATACTACTAAGAACGGAACTATACGTGTTTTTCTTTTCCTTTCAACTTTTGTCCCCCCGTCAGGCCGTCAAATTCTAATATTAATTTAATATCTATTTCTACTCACATATTATCATTACATTTCCACTTTTACATCACCCATTATACTATTTGAATTTTATTCGCCTATCTCGTCACATGTTATACTATTTTATTCTACTATTTTGTCACAAATTATATAACATTTTTTTTAAATTTATTGTCATAATTAGCTAACTGCCATAGTATTAACTAAATTAACATAATTATTATTTTCTATACATTAGCTAATATATACTCTATGATTAATTTATTACCATATCCTTTCCGATAATTATATTTAATATTATTTTTATGTTCTATCCAATTAATGTATGTCAAGTGTCCTCCTAGGAAAGATTTAGTTTCAGGTTTTAACTAGTTTACTGCCCCGGCTACGCCCGAAATAGATTTTATCATTTTATTTCTTTGTGAACAAATAGTTTTATCAATAAAATTTACCATTTATAGAACTTTCACTTTCAATATAAATGTGTGATTCTTCAAATAAATAATAAGGAAGGTACAAAATAATAAGGTAAAGATGAAATCAATTAACAGTAAACATTGATTTTTTATAATAAAAAAATAATGTGATAGGGTCGGGATATCCCCGCCCTCCGAACCGGACGTTTTTTTATTT
Organism: Spergularia marina; assembly: GCA_963680865.1. Taxonomy (NCBI): domain Eukaryota; kingdom Viridiplantae; phylum Streptophyta; class Magnoliopsida; order Caryophyllales; family Caryophyllaceae; genus Spergularia; species Spergularia marina. The sequence goes on from OY804561.1 coordinate 7,465,558, forward strand.
GGAAAACGCCGCTATAATCTTTACCATAAAAGATATTTCAAATGAATTTTTTAAAAGAAAATTGAAGAAACATGCCACGTGGCATTGCAAATGTTCTAAATGAAGCCGGTGAAAGTGGTTGTTGCCTCTAACACAACTTTTAATATATAGTATAAGATATATAGTATTAGATTAGATCATCGAGTCTCGGACCAGTTTTACCATAAATCGGTTAAATTTAGGCAGTCAATTGTCATCAACTGTTAATTTTTTTTTCTTTTTTTCAGAAATTCAATGTTGTTGGAATACCGATTTGAGAAAGTTACCGTATCTCTGCTATTTTTTTTTACGTCAAATTCAATGGTATCTTTAAGTTGAGACTCCTTTAAGTTATATTAAAATGCACGTGGTACCCCCACTTTGCAAACTACTACGACTAACGGTGTTATTTTTAAGGATTAACTGATGACGTGACAATGAGTTATCAGTTGGGCGGAAAAATTAGTGTAGGAGTAGTTAGTGATTATATTTTTATAACGTTAAAATTTTAAAAAAAACTTTTGGTGAAGGTGACACAACGATAGATCACGTAAATTTAGTCATAGAGACATATACTTGTACCACCAACATTACTTGAAAGGTTCAAACAATAATTTATTGAAAAATCATTATACTGTGTTACAAAACAACTCTTTTTACATTGATTGTAACTATGATACTACTTTTAGTGATCGTATTAATTTACTATAATAAATCACATTATTTATTATTTTGGAAGATCAAATTATATATAATTAGCTATAATTTATAAAGTAACCCGTTTGCAAACCTTTGATTAAGTGTCTGAAGTCTTTAACTAAAACGATTATCAAAAAAATATAACGGTCACTAATTTTAAAAGGGAAATTTTTCAATATACCCCTAAGGTTTCCGAGTTTTTCTGGTATACCCCTCTAGCTTCCAAGCTGTCCAGCGTGCCCCTAGGGTTTGCAAAATCGAGTTTTTTCCAGTTTTTGACAAACAGAGTTTAACGCTGTTAGATTATTATACTTATTCTATAAATTTAGCCCTTAATTACATCAATTAAAACAAAAACAAAAAACTCCTCACCTTTTTTTTTTCTCTCTCCTCTCCCCTCCCACCCTTCTCCTCCCCAGTACCCACCACCGTAAACCACTTTCCCCGAGGCAGCCACCAGGACCAACCACCATGAGGCATACCGAAACCACCACCATCAGAATCCCCTCCCAACGGCGGCCCCATGCCCAGGCCACCATCACACCCACGACCTCGCTCCTCCATTATCCACGCCTCTTTTTCTCTCTCCCTCCTTCTCCGCCCACTATCCTAACCCCGACGCCCTCCAACAGCCTCACCGTCTCATTGTCGTCGCCAGCCGCCCCTTGCCATTTGTCGATGCACCTTCAACAGAGAAAAATGAGGAGGGGGAAAAAGAGGGAGAAGATATAGAGGTGGAGTGAATATATAAATTGTGGTCGTGTCGGGGGGATGCTCGGTCGTCGACCACCCGCCTGGCCGATGTGATCGGCGCTATGGATGGGGGTGGGTGGTGCTGGTGGTGGCTGGTCATGGGTGGTGTTCGGGGTTTGGGAGGGGTGGTCATGGATGGTAGTTGAGTTTGAGATTTGTATTTTTTCATTGATTATTTTTTTTTGTAATTCTCTTTGTTTCTTCTTCATTTTAATTTGGATTAAGAATTAATTCTTTTTTAAAATATGTCAAAATAAACATAATTTATAACGGTGTTAGACGTTGTTTGTCAAAAACTGGAAAAAAACACGATTTTGCAAACATCATGGCTACACTGAATAGCTCGAAAATAACAACCTATCTTTCTATATAATAATATTAATAGGCTAACAAAAAAGTTGTGTTAATCCTACGTGTCATCACAAGAGAGATCGAACTTAGTTGTCACTAATTTAATCCTGCATCATTAGCTTACGTGTCACTCTTCGATTTGAAGAAATGAATTACAATAATCTTTTCAACTGCCTTCTTAGACGTTTACAAACACTAATCTCTTCTAAATTAATTTTCATAAATATCATAATTAGTCACTTATTATTCTTCATAATTGTATTGAATATCATGGATATTCGTTTGCCAAGTTTGTCAGTTACAACTTAGTTCCATGTACTATATATACCTTGGTTATTTGTTTGATTTTAGTGAGAAAATCAGGCGTGCATGCCTAACATGTTGAAAGAGATAACTAAACTAGAAATAAGATAAGATAGTGGTGCGGATAATTTTACCATACAACAATATTGAGAAATATTATGATCTATTAGTAACTAGATGTATTATAGGTTTTTCTAACGTGTGCCCATAGGGCGCATGTTCAGCTCAGTTTCTTCATTAGTTAAGTGATATTCTCACTTGAAAAAACAAGATACGAAATCTTATTGATGAACATCATGTAAATTTGTGTTCAAACTATGTACCTTATCCTTTTTTTTTACAACTTTGAACCCTTCTTACTCATACAATTTCAAGAAAGTCGCATGTAAGATAACAACAATTTAGAACAAATAAAAGAAACAATTTAGAAAGAATAAATTTACTTACAATTTACGAGTTCATCTTATAAGTGGGGTGCTTTCTTAGTCACTTAGGTCAAAACCTAAACTTTTGGTGAATGTGTCGCAATGATAGATCACACAAATTAAGTCATAAAGATATCATGTACAATTTTCGTTTAAATGGAAACAAAAAATAAAACTGTGATTTCATGGGCGCAAAAACTAGTTGAATGTTAAAGGTGTAAGACCTACAAATGTTTAGCTTGGCGGCCTTGAGAAGCTCGGTATTACTCCGCAGCAAACCACTGGCCACCATCTTCACAGCCGTCAACCACTCCCATCCACTCAGCCCCTCTCCACCTTGGCAGTCCCACCTATTACCCTCGGTCCTACTGAATAATAAGTGAATAGTGAAGGAGAAGCTCCAATGTCGTATCATCAATGACGTCGCGTGCTCCTCTCTTCTCGCCACCATTTCAACCGTTCCTTCTCCTCCTCCTCCACACATCGCCGCCGCGCTGTCGTCACCGGTAACTCTATCTAACTCTTCGCAATTGAATTGAACAAACAATGGCGTATTGTTTACGTGATTAATTTTTGTTTGTTTGTTTGTTTCAAAAATAGGGTTAGGGTTGGTAACACCTCTTGGTTGTGGGGTTGAGACGACATGGAGGAGATTAAGTGGAGGTGAATGTGGAATTAGAGCAATTACTAGTAACGACCTTAACAAAATGTAGATAATGTCTTTTTTTCTCACGTATTAAAATGTAAATTTGAATCTTGGAATATTATCTTATTATATAACTCGTAAAAGAAAACTTTTATATTTATTCATCTTTTCAAAATTACCATTAACTTACATATGGTATCTACATATTCATAAGTAATAAATGAACTTTTACACGATTATCATAAAGTTTTATATGTTAACTACATTTTCATAACAGTTAATTAATTCTTCATTCACGTAAAACTCTAAAAAAAATTCATAAGTAACCTATTCAATATAGTTGACTTATAATTGTTAGTATTGAGAAATTTATTTGAATAAGTTAAACGGATACCCATTTATAGCAAGGTGACTTATAGTTATTATTATTATAATATCTCAAACTTAAAGGTCATCATTTGTTGATTATATATACCAAAATGTAGTAAATGTCATTAGACTTTTGCTAATGCAATATTATCTTGTCATAACATATAAAATAATTTCAGGATTATGAAAATGTCATATATTCATGGTTACCATAAGGTTACATATTTTCATGATTACCATAAACTTATGTATGATATACTACATTTTCATAACTAATATATGAATTTTGTACATGATTACCATAAAGTCACATATGGGATAACAACAACTCCATAATAATATAAATAATTTCATGATTATGAAAATGTCATATTTTCATGATTACCATAAGCTTATTTATGGAATATTTTAGTTTCATACTAATGTATGGGCTTTATACATGATTACCATAAACTCACATATGGTTGTATAACAACAATTAAATAACATAAATAAATTCCTTATTCACCAGAACCTCTCAAAAAATTCGAAAAGCTCTGGACCTCTTCAATGCCCAAGAAAAAAGCTTCGTTTCTAAGATATAAGAATAAGAATAAGATAAGATAAGATAAGATATAAGACAAAACAAGACAAGATAAGATAAGATATAAGATAAGATAAGATAAGATAAGCTAGAATTTATAAAGTAACCTGTTTGCAAACCTTGGATTAAGTATCTAAATTAAAGTCTTTAACTAAAACAATTACCAAAAAAATATAACGGTCACTAATTATATAAAGGGAAATTTTCCAATATACCCCTGAGGTTTCCGAGTTTTTCTGATATACCCCTTTAGTTTCCAAGCTGTCCAGCGTGCCCCTAAGGTTTGCAAAATCGAGTTTTTTTTCCAGTTTTTGACAAACAGAGTTTAACGCCGTTAGATTATTATACTTATTCTATAAATTTAGCCCTTAATTACATCAATTAAAACAAAACAAAAAACTCCTCACCTTTTTTTTCTCTCTCTCCTCTCCCCTCCCACCCTTCTCCTCCCGAGTACCCACCACCGTAAACCACCTTCCCCGAGGCAGCCACCAGGACCAACCACCATGAGGCATACCGAAACCACCACCATCAGAATCCCCTCCCAGCGGCGACCCCATGCCCACCACCACACCCACGACCTCGCTCCTCCATTATCCACGCCTCTTTTTCTCTCTCCCTCCTTCCCCGCCCACCATCCTAACCCCGACGCCCTCCAACAGCTTCACCGTCTCATTGTCGTCGCCAGCCGCCCCTTGCCATTTGTCGATTCCCCTTCAACCGAGAAAAATGAGGAGTGGGAAAAGAGGGAGAAGATATAGAGGTGAGTGAATATATAAATTGTGGTCGTGTGGGGGGCGGGGGATGCTCGGTCGTTGGCCGCCCCCTGGGCGATGTGATCAGCGCTATGAATGGGGGTGGGTGGTGCTGGTGGTGGCTGGTCATGGTTGGTGTTCGGGGTTGGGGAGGAGTGGTCATAGGTGGTAGTTGGGTTTGGGTTTTGTATTTTTTCATTGATGTTTTTTTAAATTCTATTTATTTCTTCTTCTTTTTAATTTGGATTAAAGATTAATTCTTTTTAAAACTAGGATTTGTCCCTGTGAAATCACGGGGCTGTTTTTTAGATTAAGGGAAATAATGGCTTTATCCATCATAAGAGCTATAATTAATCATAGCTAACATGACCCCCGCCCCCCTAAAGCAATGGAATCATCCTCACATATAAGCACCCTTTGATCGTATCCAAACTTATTTGTACTCTTCTTTATATAAATGTGTATTTCCAATCATCAAATTTATGTATTGGAGTGCCTTTTTCTTCGAAAAATGAGAATGATATTGACTCATATTAAAAAAATTCAAAAATTATTTAACATATTAAATTAATAATATAAGAATCATTATTTTATAACTATTTGATCTCAATATTAATGGAACAACAACATCGTGATTTTCTTAGGTGTCTTGTCCACTTGAAATTATGTTTGTAAACAATTTACTCCCACTGTTCCAGTGAGATGTTTGACTATTTCATATTGGGGTGTTTCAGTGAATTATTGACTTTTCCTTATTAAGGAAGATTTGGTGTTTATAAAGTTAATATAGTACCCTCAAGTCGTCTCACCTCTACCCACATTTTATTGGTTTTGTGGGGATTTTTTATTACTCTCTCCTTTCTCCCACCTTTACCCCACCATATTTTATTGGTTTTTGGTCGAAAAGTAAAGTCCAACATCCCACTGGAACGTAGAGAGTTTTTTTTTTAAGAGACAAACTCATGCTCGCACTGTTTTTATAATTGTTTGTTTTTCATTCGGTATTTCATGAATCTCATTCCTCAAAATGAAACTCTTCCGCCTCTAAGCTTATTAAATTATGGATACTCTCTAATTTACTACCTCTCTTCCGACACTGCACGGACACTAATATTGTTGGAGTAGGTGTCCTCCGACAATAATGCGTTGACTAATTAAATCTAATTAGGAATAAACCTGGGATATATTATATATACTAAGTCAGTTGATTAACGTAAATCGATAACGCTTGGCTGGCTAGAGTTTGACGTTATTGTCGTTTTGACGGCGGTAATCAACTGATCCCTCCCGGTCACACTGATAAAGATAGTTTCTCCAGAAGATATTATATTTGTATTTAATACAATATAATATAAACCCTAATGTATCAGTTATAGAGTTAACTGATTATGTTGGATAGTGTTTTACGAGTTCGGAACTCGAGTCGGATAAATTATGGTTTTTGTGTAAATAGTCAAAATTGACGATTAGCTATTTAAATTACAAAGAGTTGTAGTTTTAGCTTAAAATGATGTAATTAGTAATTATTATATAGAGATATAATAAGTAACTAACACTTAAAGAAATAAGTGTACAAATTATACCCAAATTGTAACATAAGATGTTAAGGGGTATAATTAGTAAGGGCAAAATGGTCATTTGCCACAACCATTATATATAGTGTGTTTTATGTCAAATAAACACAACAAATCATTTCTACATACACAAAAACTTGATTTTAGAGAGAGAATAGAGAGAAAACCCTCTTATTTCTCTAAAAATTCAGCCTACTTCCAACTCTTTTAAGATCAAGTTTTCTTCATTGCATGTCAATAAAAACTTGATCAAAACACTTTACTAAACCTAGAATAACATTAGCTAAAGTGTTAGCTAATTTTATTTTGGTTTTAGGGTTAAAAAAAAAAATCTCTTAAAACTAGTCCATTTTGTGAGATTTTTGGAGAGCTTCTTTGGTGGATCAAGAGAGGAGGTTTCCTAACTTGGAAACTCAAAACTAAGGAGGAGGATCCCCATTAATTAGCAGCTCAAGATCCTTCTTTTGAAGGAAGGTCAAAATTCCTCTTGATTAAGGTATAAAAATATGTTTTATTACCTTATTTATGCTTTAATCTTACATGCAACAAAAGATCCTAGCTAAACTTAATTAGGGGTAATTAAGTACTAATTAGAGGAGTCTAATTAGGGGCTAAATAACTTTCATGTGGTATCAGAGCATCGGTTTAAGTTGCATGTTAATTTTAAGCTTTAATTAGGTTAATTGGTAACTTAATTAATTTTTAATGATAAAAATTGGTTTTATCATATAAACTAAAGTTGCATGTGATGTTTTGGGCATGTGGATGCTCCAACCGAAATTATGATATTTTAGGAATTTATTTGCTATTTTCTTGCTTAATTTTGGTTGTTTTTACAAGATTTATGCTATTTTCTAATTAATTGGTAATTAGATTAACATGCATGATGATTTTTGTAATTTAAGAAATTTATAATTTTTCCAGAATTATAATGAGTATAATTTCCAAAAATTATTTCATAATTTTAATTGGCCATTTGTTATTAATTAGTAATAATATAAATGGTGGAAAATTGATTTCTTAAGAGAAAATGACCAAAATAATTTTGCATATTTTTGTCCTTAATTAGCTACTGGTTGTGAGCTTAAATCACATAATGAAATAATTTCTAAATGTTTTTTCATAATTAGTTATGATTTATTTAGATATTTTCGGGTTTATTATGTGATTTTTGGACAAATAGTTAGCAAATATAATCAAATTAAACTAATTAATTCAATTTTAGTGGAGACTAAATATTGAAAAAAAAAAAAAAAAAAAAAAAAAAAAAAAAAAAAAAAAAAAAAAAAAAAAAAAAAACTAATTTGTTGGTGGTTAGTTTAAACTTAAAAGGTGTTTTAAGTGTTGATTATTGATTTTTAAAGTTAGAATCGGAAATTCCTAAATTTACCGGGTTGCTTGTACTGTAAAGTTGAAAATCTGATTTTCGGTCTAATTTGCATGATTCTAAGTATAGTATGGCCATAGAGTACTATAGTATCGGTACTGTACCGAAATGTAAGGACGGTATCCGATTGGTTTGTAATAATTGCGATCTCGTATCGCCGGTTTGTAATAATATTTAATTTTTTTTTTTCAAAAAATGTATAATAGGATAGTCCATATGTACATTTGTTTATATTGTAGACCGGCGCTTTTCACGGAGCCAAAAGTTGGTGACTCGAGATCGAATTGAAGACGGAGCCTTTGAAGCTTTTGAAGCCTAATTTAGGTTTAATAGCTTTTATTAGGTTCTAGTCTTATGGCCATACTAGGACTTGGATTTATTTGATGCATGCTTGGTTTAATTTCCGCACAATTATAACCAAACTCAAATCCCACATTGTCATATCCATTATCCGCGACTCGCTAGAATTAGTTCACTTAAAAGCGATAGATATAATATGACAAGATCTCTCACAAAAAAAAATTTTAAAATCGAGATTTAGTCCTTCCACAATTCACACCTATGCAACCCTTGTTCATTAGGGGCACGCTCGCCCTAGCGGGGTGTTTCCTTTTTACCTTGGGGGAGTAGGTTAATAAAGAGTTATTACGAGTGAATTTTGGTTTAATCTTGACGTGATTTGCAATACAAGTCTTGCAATACGGGACTAAAGGATTGATTTAGTTGAAATCGATCAACCGAGAGTTCTAAGTGTAGAATCAATCATGAGTTGGTTTACCGAAATTACATAAATTTAGGATGTATCGCCATCCGCGTGCCTAGATTTATATAAGATCGGATCTCGGAATCATTTATATAATTTAGAGAGATCATTATATAAATGCCTAAATTCACAAATAATTATTTTAATGTGAATTTGACGATGAATTTAATCGATTGTTTTTTTTTTCCCACGTTGTAGTTTAAAGTCAAAAATGGCTCAAATGTCCAATTCAGTAATATCCAAAGACTCCTGGCTTCGTAATTTTATGGAAAAGAATGAACTAAAGGAGGATGGAAGCAATTTTACTGATTGGGAGTTAAACCTGCGATTAGCCCTTCAATCTGATAGAAAACAACGTTTTCTATACGAACCCCCGATTCCCGCTCCAGGTCCCGACGCCACCCCTGATATGATACAAATGTATGAAGAGTACAAGCATGAATCTGACCAGATTAAGAATGTATTGATTTTTGCTATGCACCCGCGTTTAAAGAAACGCATGATTGATTTCAGTGCGTATCAAATATTCGCTCGGCTTACGACTAGTTTCTCGCAAAAGCCGCGAATACTTCAATACGAAGCAGCTTCGAGTTTCTTTGAGACTAAGCTCTCAAAGGGCCAACCAGTTGGTCCTCAAATTCTCAAATTTATTGAGAATGTTGAAACTCTTGAGAAGTTAGGATGCCCAATTTCTGAAGATTTTGCGGTATACCGTCTGCTTAATTCTTTGCCTGCAACATTCGATCCTTTTAGGACGAATTACAACATGAATGATTTAAAGAAAAATCTTCATGAATTGCATGCCATGCTTGTACAACATGAGAGGGATTTGGTGTCAAGTGGGAGCGCGAATAAAGATGTTTTATCCATGGCGGTAAAACAAAAGGGGAAGTTCAAGAAGGGTGCGGGCAAGGGTAAGAAACCCGCGCGTGGCAAAGGAAAAGGAAAAGTTGCTTCGGGCAACAATTCTATTGCTAAGAGAGGCGCGACTCCTGAACAAAAATGCTTCCATTGTGGAAATTTCGGTCATTGGAAGCGAAATTGCCCACAGTACCTGGAGGAGAAGAAGTCGAAACCAGGTATATATATGATAGACATTAATTATGCAAGTACCACATCCTGGGTATTGGACACTGGATGTGGATCTCACCTTTGTAATCACTTGCAGGGGCTGACGAAGGCACGTCGGCTGGCAAAAGGTGAAGTTGACCTCCGTGTCGGGAATGGAGCTAAAGTAGCCGCCGTATCAGTAGGAACGTATATTCTGTCACTGGCCTCAGGGCTAGAGTTGTATCTAAATAACTGCTATTTTGTACCAACTCTAAGTAAGAATATAATTTCGGTTTCTGTTTTAGACGCTGAAGGTTTTGAATTTTCAATACGAAACAACAGTTGTACCTTCTCGTTTAATGATATGGTGTACGGAACAGCCAAATCTATAAACGGTATTTACGTTTTAGATTTGACAAATGAGGTCTATCATGTAGCAAATAAAAAGCTCAAAATAGGAGATCCCGATCAATCCTACCTTTGGCATTGTCGTTTAGGGCATATAAACGAAAAACGCATTGAGAGACTCGTAGCCAATGGAGTTCTCAAACCATTTGATTTTGGATCATATGGAACATGCGAATCTTGTCTTTTAGGCAAGATGACTCGGGCACCTTTTTCAGGAAAAGGAGTACGAGCTAGTGATTTATTGGCCCTCATTCATACAGATGTCTGCGGTCCAATGACAATCACTGCTAGAGGAGGTTATGACTACTTTGTCACTTTTACAGATGATTTTAGTAGATATGGCTACATCTACCTAATTAAATATAAAAGTGAGGTACTTGAGAAATTTATAGAATTTCAAAAGGAAGTAGAAAACCAATTAGGAAAGAAGATCAAGGCCTTACGATCAGATCGGGGAGGTGAATATCTCAGTAATGCCTTTGATATTCATCTGAAAGACTGTGGAATCATATCACAGCTTACACCTCCTGGTACACCACAATTAAATGGTGTAGCCGAAAGAAGAAACCGTACCCTGTTGGATATGGTCAGATCAATGATGAGTCAGACTGAGCTTCCTGATTCATTCTGGGGTTTTGCTCTCCAAACTGCTATTTTCACTCTCAATAGATGCCCGACTAAATCAGCTCCGAAAACTCCATATGAGTTATGGAGAGGAAAAGTTCCGAACCTCTCATTTATCAAGATCTGGGGTTGTGAAGCATATGTCAAAACTAAGACTGACAATAAGCTTACACAAAGATCTGATAAATGTCTCTTTGTAGGTTATCCTGTACATACTCGAGGATATTACTTCT